>CAMOHE010054018.1:97798-116636 GCA_946598075.1 Artocarpus hirsutus
ATCACACTCTCTTTTGGCAACAACTAAGAAAGCCTACCAATTATGAAGAGAGAATTCTTTGAAAAAGGGCAATTAAAAGCTGGCAATAACAAAATTATTATTTTATTTCTTGACCCTTTTAGCCCAAAATCCTAAAAAACCTTTTGTTAATGTCTTCTTCCATGATGTCACTAATACCCTCTTTCAATATAATTGAGATTTTGGCACTAGTCCTGCCAGCCCTGAATTCTCATCCACGTATTACTCTTTAATTAATATTTGATCTTCATAATTTTTTTTTTCCTTTTTCACATTTCTCCTCTCTTTTTTCCCCCTCTATTTTGACTATTTGCATGAAACATTCACTCTCTATCGCTCAACTTTTTGTTCACACATGCAGGGATGCAGATGGTCATTTTTCATGCTCCTTGTCCCTTACAAGAATTTCTAAGCGCCACATTCTAATAGTGTAAACCTAACTAAACGGAATTTGTTATAAGCAATCAACTTGATATATAAATATAGTCTATATACAGATAACTAAAAACTAATGCCACGTAATTGTACTCCATTATTGCTCTTGTTGAATCAAATGTAAACATAGGAGTTAGTTTGGATCATTCTCTTGCAACAAATCCAACGAGTCTATATTATCAAGACAAGACCAGGTTAGGTTAGAATTAACTATACAGTAACAATAAAAAACAAAAAATTACTACAATGTAAAGGTCTTATATATTATAATTTTTAAATCAAAATTTTCCATTCTAACCGGTTTGACAAACACTTTATTTGTCTTGCTGGTTGTACAAAACCACCAAAATGTGGTGTCCTATAAAGTTTAACTATCGCCCTCGTACAAGGTTAGCATGTAGGTAGCCATTTTCTGATGGGAGAAACAAAAATATACATTTTTAAGTGGATTGTACCTCGTACTTCTTTCTCTCGCTATAAAAATGCTTTGCATCAACAATTTAGTGTAGTTCTCACGTAAGAGTGAAGTACTTATGAATCTTGTGCGGTTGTACTTTGTCTTTATTGCATATTCACACTTAAATACTTAGATTACGATTTTTAATTGCTAACAAAAAAGTTTAAGGGTATGAAGACTAGCCCAACGGCTGGGTGAGGAGGGCGGGGCTAGGACCTTCTATGTTCGAATTTTGACATGGACAATTTTGAGGGGTGGCACATGGGTGCATTAAGGATCTAGAAGGAAATTAATTGAAAGCGACCGGAGCGGGGTGAAAATGAGTTTGGGACAACCAAGGCCAAGAAAACAAGCTCGGTGTTATTAATTGTTACATTACATTTACCTAGAAGCACCACAAAGGCTGCTTCCTGGTTTCTAGAGAGTGTGGGTCCCAAATCCCCATACGGGCCTCTTTTTCTAGTGACCGTTCGAGTCTCAACCGGCGTGAGAGAGAGAGAGAGAGAGTAATCCAAAGTCCAACAATTTTCATAACGATCGTGCATTAACTTTATTTTATGTGATCTTTTCCTTCATAAATTTAAAACGTGACGAATCAAATCAAAACGGTGCAAAGTCTTTGATTAATGTTGGTGTATGTTTGATATAAATTTTGGTACGAATGTAAATGTAGATGTAGTATTAGATTAATAGGGTATTTAGGACGGCAATTGAAACAAAAAATATTAGTTTCAAAACTATAACATATGAAAGATTTACTTGGTTAAAATCAACAGTTTCAATTAAGATATCAAACAACTTATAAGTTTACAATCATAATGTTAAAGCTATTATTTTGTGTTGTGTCTTTTGAGAACTTCATATGTGAGAAATCATTTGACTTAAATGTGGTTTAAGTTAAGCATCTAACATAAGTATTTTTCCACTTATACTCTGTGAACAATATTATATTTGGAGGCTTCTGTGAAGAATCCATATAGACAACTATGTGGTAATTTGTCTGCCACATCTAATGTGGAAGCTTATTAAGCTAATCATAGATGAAAAATAATAAATGCTTTTGAGTAGTGTCAAAAAATTTATACATCACCAAATCTAACTATTAATCCACCATGTATGGATTTTGGTCTACTAATTATTCTGGCCCCACACTAGGTATATAATTTCTCTATAATTTTGCTTGCACTTCGGGCTTTTTACTTTACGCTCCTTTAAATTATTATTATTATTTTTTTTTCAAATTATTTGAGTTCAAGGATTGCAAATAAAGATTTAAATTTTTGTTTTCTGACATAAAAAATTGAAGTTAAAATTTGTCCATTCCATTTATTTTTTCCCTCCTTATTTAGCTCTGTAGACTCATCAATTTGTTATTATTGCTTGTGAGTAATAACTATTAGGTACTCCATTATTGGGTTTAGTTGTGTCTTATATGTGGAGTGAGTCAGTGAACTTAGCTAGTAGATATGGAAGAGTTTTCGCATGTGCGGGTAGGGTTTATTGTAAGTTGGCAGGAATGCTGTAAAATATTAAGCAACAATAGTAACAATAACAATAATAACAAGTAACTCGCAAACTGTTCCGCGGAAGGGAAAAAGATGAAGAGTAACTAGCAAGCCGAACAAGCCCTTTCAGCACCTTAAGAGAAGGGCTAAGTGGCATTCTCGTACACCCGCTAGCTCAAAATGATACATAGGTTGAGTGTTTTTTTTTTTGTGCTATTAGAGAAGGGATCAGTGGTATCCTTGTACCCCGTTCAACGTTTTAAGAGAAATTTATTAAGACTATAGATAGAACGACAAAAAAACTTGGCCCATGCTTTCATTTACTAGCATCTAGGGAGCCAAATCATTACGGCTCAAGTCATATTTGGCAGGCTCACTGAGAGACATTACAGCCTCATTAAGAGAAAGCTCTAATAGGTCATTCTCTTTCCGTCATATCACCTGTGATGACCCGCCTTTTCAAGCAATCATTTTACTTTCTCACCATAACTAAGCCTCCATCTTGGAACTTCTACAATTTTCATCGTTTCATTGATATATTTCTTTGCATTGTAACACCATACTTCTGTTGCGCAACTCTGATCTTTCAACATCTGAGCGCAGTTGCCATTCGTTTAAAGGTTTAGCATTCCACCAATGAATGCTATTCTTGAAAATAGGGTTCATTTCCATTCAAATCGCATCATGACTATCCAAAAATTAAGGTCATCCGACCATAAATCCATAATTTTTCGGTTCTATATCCATTCTAGAATAACATTTTCTTATAATTTTCCTCATAACATATAGATCTCCAGCTTCCATCCTCCAATCTGTGAGGTTTCTGCTGATAGATTTGGCATTATTGTCTTGATCGTGATTTCCATCCGAGCAGTTACGAGCTCATTAACATGTCTCAGCTTAGCTGCGAAGTGCTCACGCTCGAAAAAATTGCATATTTAGCCATCTAATGCCTGGTTGCTCTCAGGCACTCTCGTTTCATAGAGAACCGAAAACCACTTTAGGACGTCGATTATTCCGTTATCTTGATTTGCCTTCCTCGTTATACGTGTAGCCAATATGGAATAACTCGAACAGAGTAAGATTTGCTCATACGGAGACACTGTTGTGCATCTAAACATCATAATGTGTCATGAGCTCATCTCCTTGATTTTTGTGCAGTCGGCCATCTATTGATCATCATTGACCATGTTTGGTCATTGTTGTCTTGACATAGCTGATGGATGATAACTATCGTTGACTTGCAGGGACATTATAGCATATAACATTACATTCCTCCATAGACCATTGCCTTCTCGTTGCTCACCCGGAAGTGCCGACACTAAAAGCTATATACCCGGTATAAGCACGTAATCGTTAAATTCTAACTTTCCTTCGTACTTAACTTAGCTTACTTACTTGAGCTATGGTGTAGCGGACATATGACAGCGCGAGATGGGATAGCATGATACCGCTTTGACACCACCTGTGACGACCCGCCTTTTCGGTAGTTACTTTACTTTCTTAGACATCGTTCTTAAACAGTAATCTTACTTACTTAGTAAGAAAAATACCGATTGATAATAAAGAAAGTTAACTAATAAGTCGGCTATCATTTGATCAGGACACATAAGCTGACTAATGGAAGGAAAATGAATGAGACAGGAATGGAATAGAGAACGTTAGAGCTAAGTCTAGGTAAGTTCAATCTCACCTACATCATGAAGTAAAAGATTTTCAAATATTTATTTATATGTTTGCAAATGTGTTTGTAATGGTTATACAATTTGTCTTTAAAAGTATGTTTGCATTTATTATGCAAAAAGTTTTACAGTTTAAATCTGATTTGCAATGAATTTGCAACTGTCTATTTAAAGTCTATTTGCATATTAATATGCATAATGTTTTAAAAGTTCAAGTTATGATTTTCAAAGTATTTAAAGTATGTTTTGCATTTTGACAATGCATAATATTTTATAGTTTAAATTATAAGTTTTATGATGCATTTGTTATGCGTTGCGATAAGTTTCATAATACAAGTTATGATTTGCAAACTATGTTGTGTTTTATGTTGCATTTATTATGCAATAGGTTGCATTTGTCATGCAATAAGTTTTAGAAGATAAGTTATGATTTGAAAAATGTGTTTGCATTCTATAATGCATTTGTTATGTAATACGTTGCATTTGTTATGCAATAGATTTTATGGTACAAGCTATGATTTGCAAACGTGATGCATATGATGTGATTGCATTGGACATGCTCACTAAAGTTAAAAAAAGATAGCGTAAAGATAAAAAGAAAGTGTCGTACCAGCCTCTTTGTTATGATGTAATGAAAGTAAAGTTAAAGATTGAGCTCCTAGATGTGAGGCACATGACATCGATGTTTGATGGTCTTAAGTCTTCCGCAAGGGAAGCATCATGTTTATAATCTTATGATTGATGATGTTGGTACGTACACTAAAGTGAGGTAAGGAAAGACAAGAAAGAAGAATAGAAAGTTAAAGTAAGATAAACGAAAGTTAAGGAACAAAGCTAAAAAGTTAAAGTAAGAAAAGAATATTCATAAAATGCTCATAATTGAAGTTCATAATTGAGCATAATTGGAATCATGCATTATGAATTTACTTGTATTCTTTATTATAAAGTATTTACGTTAAATGCTTATGAAAAATATATTAAGAAATGTTTTATGTTAAATGTTTATGAAAAACATTTTCATGTTTACAAGAAAAAGGTTTATAAATGACGTTAAAGAAAAACATTCAAGAAATGTTCTATGAAAAACGTTTATGGAAAATGTTTTCAGAAATGTTTATGAAAAACGTTTAAGAGAAAGGTTTTTATGAAAAAAGTTTTTAAAGCATGTTTAAATGATTTGTGAGTTTATATTTGAACTTACTGAGCGAAAGCTCATTAAAAGTTTCTTCATGCTGTAGGAGGTTTTATGAGCGACTAGCAGGACCCGTTAGAAGAGCTGGGGTGTTGCGGAGGGCAGATACGAAGATTTGGGTATGGATACCACCACTGCTTGTTTTCGCTATGCAAAGAAAAGGTTTTCCACTATTTAGTATAGTGTTTAAAAGTATTAAGAAAATTTCAACTTTACGAAATGTTGTCAAAGATTTGAGATACAGTTTATGAACTGTTTTATATAATTATAAAGTTAAGATTTAAGATATGTTTTAGTAAATGTTTCTTATTAAGTATTATGAAACGATTTGAAATGTTTTTTTTTAAGTCAAGTGTTGAGCGAAGTCTCAACTTGAATAGCGATAGAGGTCGTAATAGTTTTTAAGTACGTTTTAAAGAATGTTTAAAAAAAATTTAATTTAGTATTTTTCTTACTAAGTAAGTAAGCTTACTGTTTAATAACGATGTTTAAGAAAGTAAAGTGACTACCCGAAAAGACGGGTCGTCACATCACCAGATCACTGGTGGTGATAAATAGGCCAAACTTGGTCGAGATCTCGCTATCCCCTAAGGCAAGGGCCATTCCAACATCAGCTGACATAAAGTTTAGTAGCTCTTGCGAGTCTCATACACATCAACGCACAAGCATAAGAAGACACTTAGCAAAATGAGGTTGTAGTGGTGGAATTTGAACTAAAATTAGATTCGTTTATGGATTTGTACCATTGGTTTTTCTTGTGTTCAATTAAATTGTATAGCCCCAAGCCCAAAAATTTGCTCATTTATATAGCAGTTAGTTGATTTTTTTTATTTATTTGAGATTTATGTTTGAAATATAAGTTCTTCTTATTTAAGATATTATTGATATATTTTTTAAAGGATTAATTTTATAAATGGTCTTAAAGGTTTACCTTTAGTTCCATTTTAGTTCATAATGTCTAAAAAGTCTCGCTTTGCTCCTTAATTTATTATTTTATTTTATTTTCAGTCTCTTGATCAGCTAGGTGTTAAATATTTAACGAAAAACTATAAAAATATCCAACTTTAATCTGTAACATATTATTTTATTCCACTTTTGGTCTTCCTGACATAATTAAAAATTACTAAGGACTAAAATTTGAACAATCTAAAGTGAAAAACTATATGCAACAATTTTGTTGCATGTAGTTAAGAAAAATAATTATTTTTTCATATTGTTAGCAAGATGAGTTTTAATTTAAAAAAAAATATGTTGAATTTTTAATGTTAATATATAAGTATTCTATATAATGATGGAGCTGCTTGTGGCTGAGTGGGGGTAGCTACCCCTATTGATTTTTTTCAAAATTAAAATTTGACCCTTTAAAAGTTTTAAGTATTCAATTTTGCCCCCACAAGATTAACATTTTCATATATGCCCCCACCAACTTACTTTTTTACTTCTATATTTCTTCTATACACAACTTTAATCCTTTTGCTCATTAGCTATTGTAATATGTTTTATGATTTATTTTGAGGTATATAGTTTATATTTGGAACTGCATCATCTTTGTATCTTCACTTGTCAAATTCACATTAAATACTCATCTTGTTTTGGTTAAGTGTCGATTTTGAACATCAAAAAGACCTAAATATCCTCATATTTACAATTTTTCTCATTTGTTTTATTTTATAGAAGACATTTAGATATTTTTTGTGGAAAAAAAAAAGACTAGTGGCGAATAAAAAAGTAGGAATTGAGCATGATTTGAAATTGAAAGTAGTAAAATATTTATAAAAAGACCTCTAAAATATATAATTTTTATAATCTCAAAGCGAAATTATAGAAAGAAAAAAATACTTCTATGGTATGGTATTCTTGTCAACATGATCAAAATTATATTAAAATAAAAAGTACACAAAACAAATATTTTTTTTAGAGCTATGATATTTCTAGACGAAGTCCTAACATAACGTTTTTTTCTCTTCTATCAAAAGTTCTTTATTAATAGTTCTTAAAAAAAATTATACTACAATTTTTTTTTAGTATTTTTTAAGTCATTTATTAAAAAAACTATAGTATACCACTATGCCCTCATAAGATTGAAGATTGGCTCCGCCATTAATTGTATAATCATGCATTTTAATTTTTAAATAACAAGATATGTGTATGTGTGTGTGTGTGTGTGTATATATATTATACAAGATAATCATCATTTTGAACATCATAATTACTATATATCTACATTATATGTAATAGATAAAATTAAATATTCAACTCTACTTTTTTTTTAAAAAAAAATTAAAGCTCATGTAAATAATAATATGATAAATTGTTTTTATTTTAATTACATGAATCAAAATCATTATATTAATTTCTCAAGTTCATTTTTTTAAAAATTTTGATCCTTAATAATGCCTTGCTAACGGATAGACCAAAAATAAAACAAAGAAATAAATTAAGGACCAAAAGTGAAACAAAGTAATAAATTAGGGACCAAAAGTGAAACAAAGTAATACATTAAGGATGAAAGTAGGACATTTTAAGAATATTCTGTTAAATATTTAACACTTAACTGATGAAGGGACCCAAACGAAAACAAGATAATAGATTAGGGACCAAAATAAGACTTTTTAAATATTAGGGATTAAAAGGAGACTGAAGGTTAACCTCACAGGCCATTTGTGAGATTAAACCTTTTTTAAAAAAATTGCACAAATGTTGTATTTAAAAAAAAAAACTATAGGTGCAAATAAGAAAAGAAATTTTAAAATATTATAGTATTGGGGCGAAATAAAGAGCAGGTGGTGTAGTAACCCCTCAAGCCCCAAATAACTTTACCTTAGTAAGTCTATTGAGAGTGTTTGGGAACTGAGATAGAACTCAATTTAGAACTTAAACATTGTAACATGTGAGAGCTTTATACTACAACATACTTTTGTTTCACATTGTATCATATAAAAGTTTTACATTATAGCAGTTAAAACTTGATTTCTAAACACTCTCATTATATAATGGGTTACATATTAAAGATACTTGCTTATGCAAGTTACTCAAATGTGTATGGAATCGTTGGCTCGATGATTGGTCCAAGTATAGGAGGAAGCTCCTATGCTTCTCACATCTAGTTGCAAGACTCACCAACCCACAAGCACGGCATGGTGAGACCCATAACACTAGGAGTCCTATGGCCTACTCTCATGTTGAATGGTCAACAAGTGACATCCTTTGTTAGAAAAAAAAAGCATTGTTGTTTTTTTTTAATGGATTTCAATGAATCCTCAATTATTGGTACATTGGTTTGAACTCACCAGTTGAAATACCCCAAGTATAAAGCTTTTGGCACCTTCAGTATGAAGTGAAAAGCAGCTATGATGTAAAAGGTCTCTGTAACACACGTTATTTTCTTAACGGGTATTAAGGTAATTAAATTAATTATTAGTGTGCTAATTAAAACTTTGTTTCATTTAAAATCTATTTCATAATATTTATTTCTACTTATTTTTAGAATTTCCTAAAATTTCCTTTTTTTTTAGTATATTTACTAAAATGCTTGGAACTTCTAATTAATTACGAAAATGCTATTTGGCATTATTTGAACTAAAAGTCTCTAGAGGAGACACATTACACCGACTCTTACTATTCTTGTCTCCCCCTCAATTATTCTCCTCTTCCTTTCTTACGTTTCCTTCTTTCTTCCTTTCTCATTTCTTTCTTCTTCTTCCTCTACATCTCTTTTCTTTTCTCTCCTTTCTCGAATGAATAAGTAATAAAGACCAAAGGAAACCTCTAGTTACCTTTCACAAAAATCTCCATAAACGATTTCTCACAACTCAAGAATCAAGAAACTTAAACATTTTCAAGATCAAACCATGAATTTGAGCTAAGTTTTGAGGGAAGGTTTTCTAGGCTAAAAACTTTGATCTAATCTATGTTTTAGCATAGATATATATAAAAATGTGGTCTTGATGTTTGTGGATAATTATACAACGTTTTTGAAACTTGATTTACATAGATCTTTGTTTAAAATAAGTTTTTGAGTTAGTTTTGAAAAGTTTTGATTTTTGGTTTAGATTTGTATATTGAGTATAAAAACTTTGAGAAAAATGATATACATGTGTTTAAGGGTGATATATCATAGATTTATACATTGTCTAAATCCTAGAAGTTGAAGAAAAAGATCGGATTGAGTTTTAAAGATTGAAACTTTCAAAATAGGAATATAGAATTTCTAGAAATTGCACTATTGACAGGCCGATCTTTTCAATCTATAGGCCGAACATTAGCAGGCCGATGAACAATACCAATAGGCCAGCAGTAGGGCTAGCAATACGGGTTGCGACACGACGACACGACACGAATCTGACACGATTTTTTACGGGTTAGTGTCAAAAATTTAATTACGGGTCATTTTAGTGTCGACCCGAAATTGACCCGTTAAAAAATAGGTCGAGTTCGGGTCAACCTGTCTGACCCAAAAATGACCCGTTTTTTACCCGTATTTAATTAATTAAATTTAAAAAAATTAATATTATTTTATATATAATATAAGCCCTTAAAAGATCAAACTCTACCTCTTTTATCACTCATCTTCTTGTTGAAGTGGTATGAAACTCTTCTAATTTTATGTTTTTGAAGGTTTTCTAGGCTAAAAACTTTGATCTAATCTATGTTTTAGCATAGATATATATAAAAATGTGTTCTTGATATTTGTGGATAATTATACAACGTTTTTGAAACTTGATTTACATAGATCTTTGTTTAAAATGAGTTTTTGAATTAGTTTTGAAAAGTTTTGATTTTTGGTTTAGATTTGTATATTGTGTTTAAAAACTTTGAGAAAAATGATATACATGTGTTTAAGGGTGATATATCATAGATTTATACATTTGCTAAATCCTAGAAGTTGAAGAAAAAGATCGGATTGAGTTTTAAAGATTGAAACTTTCAAAATAGGAATTTGGAATTTCTAGAAATTGCACTGTCGACGGGCCGATCTTTTCAATCTGTAGGCCGAACATTAGCAAGCCGATGAACAATACCAATAGGCCAACAGGGAATCCAAAAAAAGTAGTTTTGGTCGGTAGGCCAAAAATAGTGATTGGTAGGCCGATCAGACAGTCCCAACTCATATGTTTTTGATCTTTTTGTGTTACAAAATGTTTTAAGGATTTCATATAAATGATTATGGCACACTGATAAGAATGGTTGGTAAATCGGTATGATTATGGATTAGAAATTTAGTTAAAGTATGGTTATTTTATACGTCGTAGGATAATGGAGTACTTCGAGCTTACGTGATGAGCTTGTTATTGTGACTTGGAAGTTATCAGCATGTTGTCAAGAGGTAAGGATTCTATTACTCATCTTTTGTGAGGTTTTTATGGAATTAAAATTTATTGTTTTATTGCAAGATATATATGTGTGTGTGTGTGTGTGTGTGAATGTTAAACTGCTATTATACGAGTATCACATATGAAAATATGACATAAATTCGTCCTATATTATATAGCGAGGAATATACTGATTTAACATATATTGTTGTAAATTAAGAAGCGTGGTTTGAAAAAACTGACTCTATAAATAATGAATGATTATAAAAGAATGGTAAGATGTGAAGAGGGTGGCGGTTACGCCTTAGGCATGAATACCTTAAAAGGTAAAATAAGAGGGAGGTAATGACGCTCCTTTGGATCGAAAGTCCTAGAACGTATTGTATAAAAATCAAATTGGTAAGGATCCGGGATTCAATGTCCCCTCATTGACACACCCTTGAAATAATTGTAGGGTAATCAAGCGCGCCTACTTAGGTTTCGTTGAGTTGAGTGATTGCACGGTGGATATAGATAAGCATGATTGAATCTTGAATAAGTATGTATATACATGTATGAAACTTGGTAAGAATGATTATAATGTATCCACCGGAATTGAACATGATAATATTGATGATTAATATTGAGAGCTAACTAACCATGCAGGTTTCAATATAGTAATGGTAAAAACCTAAAGGTGAGTAATGGTCTTCCCAACTGAGCATGTTGTCGCACATTCCCTCATATTTTTATCTTTTCAAGACTCATAATGTGTGAGGTGGTGACAAGATAAATAGTTGAGGAAGCTATATAGCTATATTACAATGGAATTGTATCATTTGTTAAGAATGTTCTTCATGGAAATATAAGCATCGTTTGTTACTTTCTGTGACTATATTAAGATGTATTGAGGGTTGGAATGATGATGATGATAGTTTTATATTAATAAATTTAAAAGTGCTATATCAAACTGTAGTTTAATTGTTATTTATATTTTTGTTTTGTTTTGAGAGTTTTCATTTAAGTCCTAGACATATTTGTTTTAAAGTTTTATTTTTATTTTTTGATCTTTATTATATTTATTAAAAACTGTTAACCCCGACTTAGGGGCATTACAGTCTCACATGCTACAATAGTTAAACTCATTTTTCTAGTTTAAATGGTTTGCCAAACACTTTATTATAATAATAAAACACGTTATATGAGAGTTTTATAATGATTTTAGACCTTGAATATAAAATATTTTACTATCAAGACAAAAAAAATAAAATAAAAGAGTTCTTAGGTGGGGTAGCTACTTCTCTAAGCTCAACGTGGCTTTATCTCTTGAATAAGGCAACCGTATGTTAGGTTATGGACTAGAGATAATTGCTTGGATAGCTTGCTTTATAGCATGTGGGGTTGTTGGCTTAAGGATTGGTCTAAAGGTTAGGGGCAGCCTTTATACATCTCATATTGGGTTGCAAGACCCATCAACTCAGAAGCATGACATGCCCACAAAGCTATGGGTCTCACAACCTACCTTCATGGTGGAAGGTCAACAAGTATTATACTTCTTCATAGAAGACTTTTTTATTTATTTTTATGTTTAGATATTTCTTTTTAATTCAAATTCTTTTGAAATTTAGGTTTTCATTATTTCTTGGATATGACAGTTTGGATTGTTTGATATTAGAGTTCAATAAATCCTCATTCAAAACAAGGCATGTTAGATTAGAGAACTAGGGTAGCTATCCTTTTGAGCTTAACACGGCTTCATCTCTTGAACAAGGTTACTATTAGGTTGTGGACTAGAGATACTCACTTGGATAACTTGCTTTACAAGATGTGGGGTTTTGGCTTGGGGATTGGTCTAAAGGTTAAAAAAAAAGGTCTTTATACATCTCATATTGGGTCGCAAGAGCCACCAAACCAAGATGGCATGGTAAGACCCACAAAGCTATAGGTCTCACAACCTACCCTCATGTCGGAAAATCAACGTGCAATGTCCTTTGTTAGAGAATAAATTTTTAATTTTTTTTTAGTTTAGATTTTTCTTTTTCATTCAAATTCTTTTGAATTTTAGATTTTCATTTTTTATGTTGGTTTTGGAGTTTAATAAATCCTCATTTCAAATAAACATGTTAGATGAGAGGTTTTTTTATCTCGATTTTAAAAATACAAGGTAAAGTTATAATTTTGATACTTCTGAAGACATAGGGCAAAAAATGTTTGGTAATGTTTTCAAAATGGTTTTGTTTTGAGAAATGAGAATTTTTAAGGAATGGTACTAAAACTGTTTTTGAAATTGTTGCCACAAAAGACATGAAAAACATTTTAAAAAATACAAAAAAAGAAACATTTTCAAATAGAGGGAAAGTCTACATGCTTAACCTATAATAAAATATGCAAGTATGCAATAGTTAATTTAACACTACTACAATCAAATTGGTGCCTAGTAGATCCTCTAAATGTAGATTATGTGTTTTTTAATTCACATATGGGTATTTTTAGCTTTAGGAAAAAATTGATAGTGAAATTGCATTTTTTTGATCATGACTAACTAATAGAGTTTTTTTTTTAAGAGGCGTTAGTATAAAATGTTTTAGTCAAGAAACTATATAGGTCAAACGCAAAATAGAAAAGAGTATAATGTGTCAAATAACAACATGTTATTCAAAATATATTACCAAGAAGTAGCTTTTTTAGTGGAGAGAAAATAATGACATGTTGTTCAACATTTATATCGATTATGGGTGTCATGAAAACGTCAATTGTTGAAATCCAACCCGAATGTTTTTGATTGAATTGAAAAGAGTTTTGGATATGTAATGAATAAAAAAAATCACAATCTGAAGGTTTTTTATTAGATTATGGATCGAGAAATTCTCAATCCGTCCAATCTATCAATATGAAGCCCCATACATATATTTATATATCTTATAATTTTGAATTGCCTTGAACTTTTAATACTATTAATGAATGAATAATATTTTATTTTCAGTTTTTCTTTTGTTGTTTTAAGAAGATTTGATTTTAATTTTTCTTGAAACTAGTTTGTCTTAATGATGGGTTGTAAAAAATTTAGTTTTATTAAGCTATATTTTATATCATGAATTATTTATTTTAATTTATGATGTTGAAAAAATTTGCTTTCACTATTCTTATTTCTAAAGTTCATAACTTAATCCGCGAATTAGTGGATCTAATTCGAAGGTTTTGGATTGGATTGCAAATTGAAATTTTCTAATCTAAAGGTTTTAGATTGAATAGCATATTGAGATTTTCTTAATTCAAAGATTTTGGATTAGATAAGATCAATCCACAAAATCCAATCTGTGAACAGCTCTAATACCGATAATGCAATACCACATTATTAAGGGGTCAAAATCAACTATCCACGTCATCAATGTGAAGCAATTGAGCATTAATTCTCTAGCTAAAGTTTGGTGTCTTAATGGCAGGAAGCCCTTGACAGGGAGATAGCTCAATATTTTTGTCTAGGAAATGCTAGTCGTCCTTCCTCTCAAAGAATCATCAAGTTCCCACCTAAGGACTAAGAGGGGGATAGTTCATCATTTTTGTCTTAGAAATGTTCGCCATCCTTCTTAGGAAATATCTAAGTCCTTGCCTAGTGACAAAGGGGATAGCTCAACATCCTTGTTTAGGAACTATTAGACTTGGCTTTAGGACCAAAGGGGATGGCTTGTCAAGAATGTTAGTACCAATACTTGTTGGAATTTCATATGATTCGACCATGAAGAAATGTGATAAAAAACATTCTTCCATGATCTTTGAAAAGACGGGGCGACCGTCCACAACCACTATCATGATGGAGTAATAGCCCATAACCACAATCATATTTAGTTTCCGAAAATTAAGGCATGAAGGACATTGCACCAAAGGGAAGAGAGAAGCAAGAAGAACAAGATCCAAGAGATGTCATGAATTAAGTAATCAGATTGGCACACTATAAATAAGAAAATAGAGGACATAAAATCTGAAACTTGGAATTTTAGACCGTTATTATGTCAAAATTGTATTGAGAGTGAATAAGTGTGGTTTGAGTCTATATAAAAGGTTATCAACAGTGAAGAAAAGCCTATAAGCTATTCTTGGCTAAACTACTATAAACCTCTTGTGCTCTCGTTTTTCATATTGCTATTCTTGGCCAAATCTTCTATTTAAGAATTTGGTTTTTAGTTGTTAGTGGAATTTTACGATCAACAGATGAGAATAACGATGTTTTAGAGATATTTATGTTTGATGCCCTTTTTTTTGGTATGAATTAATTTGTGCCAGATCTAAAAAAATATATCTAATTGAATACCTCAAATATAGATGGCAATTAAATTAAAAAGACTAATATACTCCTTGTGGCAATCAAAGGCTATATACTCCTTGTGGCAATCAAAGGCTATGTTATTTTCATAAGATCTAATTTGAGCTTTGAGGATATATTTGGTATTATAAATCATAATATGATGATGTGTCGTTACATTTTTTACAATTATTTTTTAGTGACATAAACCAATCCAAGCTTTATTTTTTTGGTACATTTGCAAAGAGCTTGGCGTTTTATGAAAGATTCACATTCAGAGAGGAAAAGGAGAGACATGTCGTTCACACTTGACAAGTGTCCTTTCAATGTTCGCTCTTGACAAGTGTCCTTTGGAAGTTTACAAACATGTCATTCGCACTTGACAAGTGTTCTTTTGAAGTTTACAAATGACAAGTCGTTGGTTGCTTTTAAGATGAAGAACGACACATAGGGTATGTTTTGTTTCATGCATTCTTTGAATTCAGTAGATTCAAATTTAGATTCGAGTATTAAGAATCTTTCGGATACTTGTTTGTTTCCCTCAAAATCCGAATCATTTGAGTACCTCAAAATCTGAATCATTTGAGTACCAAGAATCTAAGTTTTCAGAGTTCTCATACTCTTTAAACTTTTGATACTCGGATATCTTTGCTACAGTAAAAACTAAAATTCTTTCTCCTATATTTGAGGAAAAAAAATCATAACTTCTTCATTTGATATCCAATTAAGATGATTTTTTTCATTGTGTTCCTAATGAAGAAAGGAATAAATCAATATCGATATTGCATATTTTTTAAAATCATTAACATTAAGATTTTATTAGATTTATTAATAAATCAAACACTATCTTTATTACCTCTCCAAAACAAATTTCAATTTTATTCCATACTCAGATTAAAACTTAAATGCACATCCAAACATCAATTCGAATAACAATTCAAATCATTAACTCAAACCTTAATTCAAATCACACTAACTCAAATTAAATCACTAATTCAAATCTATTTACTAAACAGGCCCATAGTTTTTAAGGTCAAATTTTATGGGAAATGAAGGGAATGTCAGCAATTGGAAAAATGATATTGTTCCTAATGCATAAGATGAGATTATGTTTCATAGTCGTTTAAAGGTTCGTAAACAACACTTCATTGATCTCACTTCACTAAACCGTTGATGCTCAAGATATTGCGTGGCATAGCCTGATTGGTTAAACAGTTGTTATCAGATCAATGCAAACTTTGATAATTATCATTAGATCAAGACTTTCCTTACATCATAAAAAAATTTAAAAAATCTCATTTCAAAAAAAAAATAATAATAAAAAAATCCATAACAAAAAAGAAAAAAAAATCTACAAAAACATAAAAAAACAAAAGAAAGAAAAAAAAGAGAGAGAGAATCAAAATTTAGAGAATCCAATTTTTTTTTTTTGGGAGAAGGAGAGAATTAGAATATCGTTTATTTATAATAAAAATAAATAGATAAAAAATATAGCAATGTTTAGTAATTAGTCCACTTAGATTTAAATGAAGTTTATTTTGGTATAAAATGACATCGAGAAAAATATAAAACGACAACGAGATAACGAAAAATAAAAAAAAAAGAGAAGAAAAATAAGAAAAAGGAAGATGTAAAATTGAGAATTCAAGTGTTTAAAAAGAGCACATGATTTCAAAAATGCTATGTACTTAAATTCATAAAATTCATAACTCCTTAACCGAGCAGAATTTTGACAAACTGTTCATGTTGCCTTAACAGTTTTCACGAGCTCTACAACATTCATGTTTCAACTTTCTTGAAATTCTAACGTTAAGTGGACTTTTTGGTTGATTTTTAAATCTACCGAACTTTTACAAAACTTCATAATTTAGTCATTTTAGAATTTTACAAAACTTTGTTTACAAAAGTTGTTTCCTTCATTGTGCTGGCAAATCTTATGCCATATTTGGTAAATAAATTGGCCTCTAAGGCCCTCAAAACTCCATTGCTTTGAAACTAGTTAAACTTTACAAAGTTTAACAATTTCATATTTTTAACTACAAAATGCTTTCTTTCTTTCTTTATATTACCATCACCATCAATATAAAACATAAACCAATCATGTCATAATGTCCATCTTACATGCCATAGCTCATAACATACATCAAACACTTGGCATATATAATAAAACATAAACTTTGGCTTTATTAAAAAGACTAGGCTTTTACCTAATCTATGTAAAGTGCTTGTCCCCACTTCTTGGCACTCGAAGGCTCCCAAACTCCCTTGATATAAAATCCATTTCATAGCATAAAAATTCTATCAAAACTTGAACAAAAACCCCTTGTTCACAATAGAGAAAGTTTTGAGTTTTACCTTAAAATTCCTTAATCTTTCTCTAGAATTCTTAATCTTGCCTCCTTAGATGATTGAAGACTTAAATAACCAAAGTTTGAGTGAAAGAGACATAGGGGACGGGGTGGATTTCATTGGGAGGAAATGGGAGAAATTTCATGGAAACCAAACTTTTTAATTTCCAACAAGTCCTTGGCTATTTAAAGACACCACTCTAGGGACTTATTTGCAAAGAAAAAATTGCTCCAAACATGTGGCACATTCTTTACCTTGGAGTGTCCCCTTTTTTCTTTTTTTTTTTTTTTGGTGACCAACTATACTTAGTCACCCTTAAGCATCAATAAGGGTAAAAGTGGCAAGATTTGATTTGGCCACATTAAGGGGATGTGTGGCAATTTCTTATCAATTTAGTTGTCCCATGGTAGGTCCCATATTTTTATATAGTCTAATTTTATACTACCAGTATTCTTTTTTATACAATTTATGAGGTCCCACAACCTCCCATACTTATTTACATCTACCACTTAATGAAATTTCTATACTATTTAACTTTATACAATTCAAATTTATACTGATAGTATTTTTTATACTGCTAGTATATTCTCTATACTGCTATGAGTATTTTTGTCTTAACATTTGTTGCAACACATTTTGTAACAATTACGCTTTCCAGCTTGTTTTTCATATTATTCATTTCTCGTATAAGATTATGGTATGATTTTTATTCTTTAAAATCCCGCTTTTTACTTTTGTGGAGTTTTTCATAAAAATTAGATTAAATAATAATCCTTGTGGCACATATTTTGCTTAATATAATCCTTAAGTTATTACATTTTTAATGTACTAAAAATACATAGATATTATAAAAATGGTTTTTAAAAATAACAATTTAATTGTTAATTAGTCTATCAATAATTAAAATAAAAAATTAAAAGCTTATAAATTAAAAATAAAAAGTTAAAGATTAAAATCATTTTTTCATAGAAGGTGAAGCACGGACGTGACAACTTTCCTCTATAATTAAAGGTGTTTCACTGTCTTATCACCTGTTTGGCATAGTGATGGGAACCACAAACTCAGTTATGAACAGTATAAAGTTTTCACATGTTAAAGTAACAATTAAAAAAATTGTTAGACTCATATGCTACAATAAAAATGGTTCTAACCACTGGTTCCCACCACTCTTCCAAACACCCTATTAATGCTTAATAAACCAAATTCTTTTCCAAAAAAAAAAAACCAAATCACAAAAAAAAAAAAAAAATAGAGACATAAAGATAAAAAAGAAAAAAAAAAAGAAAAACCATAGATGAAAATGAAATAGAAATCTCGTCTCTATTTCGCTTTTTCGCATTCCGGTTCCGACATTTGCAGTACTCGTGCGCAGACGACGACGACGACGAAGAAGAAGAAGGAGCAGAGCTTGAAGAAGAACCTCATCGCGCCGTTGCCTGGTTCATCTTTTTCTTCTTCTTCTTCTTCATTTATCTCTCTTTCTTATATCCGATCAAAACTATTAATTCACTTTCCGAATAATCAAAATTCTTTAGGTCTTCGATTTACTCGAAAAGAAAAGGTATTTTATGAATTGATATGTTTTCTGATTTGGATTAGTCTGTTGTTG
>CAMOHE010054019.1:0-23683 GCA_946598075.1 Artocarpus hirsutus
ATTTAGTTTTAATAGTTAAAAATTGGTAAAATTCACATTAGTTCTAAGGTATCTAATTTTTAAATTGTATAATGATTGGATAACTTAAACAATTCATAATAAATTTAGATTTTTAGAAAATCTGGTAATTTATTTAAGTATTGAAACACCTGTTATTTTAACTGGTATGATTTTTGTAAAAATCATATGAGTAAATTGTCACTTTAGTATTTTTACTAAGTCTCCGTAGTAAATATTTAAAACCTACCTATCACTCACTTCTACCAACCTTGTTCCACTACATTAATGCTCAATTAATAGCATCCTTATCATTTGGAGACATAGAATTAATTCACCTCAATTACCAAGAGACATCGATATATTTTCTTAACCATCTTTTTAATGCTTCATTCATTTTCTTCTACAACTTACCCCATTTGCCCCCTCAATTATGATAACATTATTTGCTAAAAGTCTCTATGGGAGACATGATAATATTTTCATTTAATGCTCATTTAATTCTCTCCCGCTCCTTAATTATTTTGATGCCTATTTATTCAACCATCACCACTCTCTTCTGTAGTTTCTCATTCTCTCCTTTCTCACTTCAATTTCCAACTAAAGACACAAGGCATAAAGCTCTCTTTGCAACCACGACAACTATAATTTCTAGCCACATTTGAAGCCGTTGCTTGATTTTTAACCCGAACTTTGGTGTTTTTCAAAAGAGTTTTGAGGTAAGTTTTCTTTAATTCAAACTTGGCTTTAGTATGCATTTTCTTCATATTTAATGCATGTTTTCCTCACTAATTGCAAAAAAGGCTCGAGATATAGTTTGATGATGATTTTCGTATAAAACTCATAAGAATATATTTATTATGATTATATAATACATGCTGC
Source organism: Artocarpus hirsutus (assembly GCA_946598075.1). Classification (NCBI taxonomy): domain Eukaryota; kingdom Viridiplantae; phylum Streptophyta; class Magnoliopsida; order Rosales; family Moraceae; genus Artocarpus; species Artocarpus hirsutus. The sequence goes on from CAMOHE010054019.1 coordinate 880, forward strand.
CTATTTTGGAATAGTTTTGGAATTTTAAATGAGAATAATATGCTTTGGGTTTAAAAAAAAACGTAACATTCCATAAACCTTGTATTATCTTTATGGGTAGTAGCTCTTTCTTGAAATTCTGGGATTTGATGAAAATGAATTTTGTAAATTGGTTTACATATTTTAAAAGTAGACATCCTAAGCTTCCAACAAGCTATCATGAGCCTAAATTGGAGTTATATTTTATTTTCTATGAATTTTTCAATTCTCGGGTTAGAAACTAGTAAACCTACCAGTGGCAGTATACCACCCGTCTACCTTAGGTAAACCACCCAAGAACCCATGTGCTAATTGTAGATAGTGAACCCAACTTTGTTCATCTTCTAATCCCTGATTGTCTTGCAACATTTCCAAGACCATCCTAAGTGATTTATGAATCTTATTAGAAACTAGAATATATAGATTTATACTTAATTCATTTATAGATGTGGTTTTATGTTGTGCTTTAGTTTTAATTATCCTTATGCACACCTTAGTATCAAGGGTGTATGAAGCTTACGTTAATTATTCGGAGATTAAAAGATTGTTGAGAAGCTTGGAAGGTAGGGATTCTATTACTCATCTTTTGTGAGGTTTTTATGGAATTAAAATTGATTGTTTTACCACAAGATATATGTATCTATGTTGAACTGGTATGATATGAGAATTACATATGAAACTATGACATGAACTCGGCCTGTATTCAACAGTGAGGAACATAATGAATTAATATATGTTGTTATAAATTTAGAAGCATGGTTAGGAAAACTGGTTCTGTAAAGGTTATTTGTATATAAAGAAATGGTGAAACGTGAAGAGGGCGGCGGTTACGTCCTTGGGTACGAATACCCTAAAAGGTAAAATAGGGGGAAGGTGATGACTCTTCCTTGGGTCGAAAGTCCCAGAACGCACTGTACAGGAATTGACTTGGTGTGGACTTGGGGCTTGATGTCCCCTCACCGGAATACCCTCGGAATGTTTGGAGGGTGGCCAAGCACACTCATTTGGGTTTCGATAAATTGAGTAATACTTTATGTAATGTGAATACCTAGGAATAATGATGAATGTGAATATTGTATATATGTATATGAAACTTGGTAATGATTAACTATGGTATCTACGGAAGATGATCATAATCAATCTCATAATTTGAATAATGATGAAAACTAACTAACCATGCAGGTTTTAATGTGGTAATGAATAAACCTTAAGGTGAGTAATGAATTTTTCTACTGAGTATGTTGTCGCTCATTCTCTGTTATGTTCATCTTTTCAGGACTCACTAAGTGTGAGGTGGCTACAAGAAAAATAGTTAGAAAAGCTATGTAGCTATATTACGTTGGGATTGCTTTGAATGCAAAGAATGATCTTCATGATAATGTAAGCATCCATTGTTACTTTTTGTGACTGTATTAAGATTTGTTGAGGGTTGAAATGATGATGATGATAGTTGTATATTATTAAAATTTAAGTTGCTATATTAAACTGTGGTTTATTTATTTGTTTATGTTTTTATTTTAATTTGAGAGTTTTTATTTAAGTCCCGAGCAAATTACTTTGATGATTTATATTTATTTTCTAATCTTCATTTTATTTAATAAAAACTGTTAACTCCCACTTAGGGGCGTTACACATTATCTAGATTTTCTGAATCAGATTTAAATTACAGACATTATCTAGATTACTTGAGTTATATTCGAATTACAGTTTACCCTATTTACAATTTGACTCTATCTCAAAGTCAATAGATATATATATATATATATATCTGCTTTAGGGTTTTTAGCCAAATTAAGAAGAAAGAATGTGTTCTATCATTCTAAAAAGGGCGAAAAACATTAAAACCCTAAAATTAGAGAGAGTCTTTTAACGCAAAAGAGAGGGTGCTAGCACACCAATTCGTTTTTGAGAGAGTTTGTTCGTGTGGATACCTGCAGAGGACGTTGCTTTAAGTAACAACGTCTGAATTCGATCCTGAATACTAAAAGCTCGAGTTAGGGTGTCGCTGGAGCGAACTTGCTCTTTCCCTTCTACAATCTTGCCTTTTTGTCATCCTGGTAAGATTCTATGACTTTCTTATCAATTTAATTGAATTGCATGGATCCTGCGAGGGTTTTGTGGAAATTAATTTTTTAATTTTTTGCTGCGTATTTGAATCACAAAATCCAACAAAACCCAACAATTCATGCTAGCCATAACATAGCAACGGGCTTGATCATTAGCATCTTTCCAACGATCATATGCTTGGATATGATCGTTGGTGGAATCTCCCATGGCTCGAGAGGATAAGGGGTTGTCAGCACAAATTTTAGTTTTTCAAAGGATAGGACGATGTCTAGGTTCTGTTTCCAATTATTATAATTTTCTCTGGTTAATTGGTTTTTGTCAAGTATCGATGATAAAACGTTTTTAGACATTTTTAATCTACAATAAAGAATCATATATCAAACATAAGCAAACATAGCATAATAATTTAGGAAGATAACACAATTATGTAAAAATATACAAATGTGTTTATGTGTCAAAACCTTGAAAATATCACAACCTTATAACGATAATTCCTAACTTAGAATTCAACAAGCTCCTAGGAGAGTCTTGCCAAATTCAATCAGGAATACGGATCCCCTCCAGATTAATATATGTCATCCAGGACCCTTATGATCCAGCATATATTAATAATCGTTTCTTTGGCTATTAATTTTATTAACAGAGCTCCTAGGGGAGGTTAATAATAAAATTAACAGGAGTGTATAACCATTATTTCAATATTTTATCCATGATTTATAATCACCACCTAGGGGTGTGCAATCATAAATAATGCTAAAATATCTTATCCTCTTGGAGATCCAACCCAGTACATGATGAAGTCCCTTCCTAGGGGTCGGAACCATCATATGCTAGGGCTGGCAAAGTCGTGTCACATGTTGTGTTTGTGTCAACAAGATTACAACACGACACGATTACGCTGAACACAAATAGGCCACGATTAACAAACGTGCCTGAAATGTAAACACGAATACGACACGCTTATAACACGCGTAACACGACACAACACGATTAACATGATTATTAATCGATCATGACGGATTGACACAAATATGACACGTTTAATAACACAATTAAAAACAAAACTTACTATTTATTTTTTTACTACAAAATTTTATAATTTTTTATTATATATTTTTAAATTTCATTTCAATTTTTTTATTATATAATTTTTTTAATTTCATTTCAATTTTCCAAGTATCCTACAAGTATTCTACAAATATCTTCTACAAAACTAACAAAATTCATAAAATAAAGCCAAAATTAAAAGGCTTTAAATATCAAAATAAAAAATATAATAATGTTTGATTATTAAATATTTTAAACTCAATTTTTTCTCCAAATTGAAAAACCATTTTAAAGCCAGAAGGCTTTATAGCAACGCATAGCACCAGAGGAAATCGAGTGCTTATATAGGGTGGAGTTGAGAGAGACTTCATGTTTGCTTTAGATGTGGGACTTTTGGGAGGTGAAATAAAACTATAATAAATAAATATAAAAGCCTATCTTTTGATATTAAATGCTAATTCAGTGGTGGTGGTAAAAGTAATAAAACGCCCCTTAGGTGCAAGGTTTGAATCCTTGCACATGCAAAATTCAAATATTTTTTTTTTATTTTCAACTTAAACGTGCTATAAACGTGCGTGTCGTGTTGACACATTTATTGCACATTTAATTAAACGTGTTAAAGTGTGTTAAACGTGTTAGCACGAATCTAAGACGACTACTTTCATGTTATTCATGCCAACCTATTTATGGCCCAATTAATGTACGTGCGGTTCAAACCCGTTTATATCGTGTCGTTTTCATATCGTGTCATCGTGCCATGTCTGAAATTGCCAACTCTACTATGTGTTACCTCTGGATCAACGACAGAGGCCTTAGGTCCTCTCTTCAAAAACCTTATCCTACTCAATCTTTTGAAATCAAAGTTTTAGTTTAAGAACATCCATAAACAATTTTAAATTGAGCGGTATTGTTATCAATATACATGGTAAATCATATTATAACACAGACAAGCAAATAAATCAAGCAAAGCTACAATCAAAATAATAATAAATAACTGTAACATTATGGTTCCACCCTAGAGAATAGAAAATAAAGATTACAAGAGAATACTCGAAACATATTATCGATTCTTCATTCTTGAATCTTCAAGTTGTATTCTTCTTCATGTAATGCCCATCTTTAATATTCAATCCCGCATAGATCGAATACTCCATATTTTCGGTTATATCCAAATTTTAATGTTTCTTAGAATTGTTCCAAAAATAAAATTAAAACTGCATTGAAAACTGCACCTTTTTTGAAAAATTTCTAGCTCTCTGCCAACAAGCTCATCTATGCAATTGACCTGCCGATCATGATCCATTGACCTGCCGATCTTTTTAGGTCGGCATACCGGTCATGAAAGTTCAGCCTGCCACCAGAGCCACCAGATTACTGCCCCATGAATGGCCCACCGAACTCGAAGTCTAGCCTACAGATCCTGCGACCATCGGCCTATCGATCCTGCTACCATCAGCCTGCCGATCTTGGAGTTCTAGCATGTCAACTGAGCAGAGATCGCCTCTTTCCAAAAAATACAATTTTTGATGCAATTCATCAATTTTATTTTCAACAATTCAAAAACATAAAATTAGAGACTCAGGAAATACTTGAAAACGCCATCATCTATTTTCTAGATTTGCCTTCTAGATCCATCTTCTCCTAATGATTATCTAATTACAAAATTCTTACCAATTTAAAATTAAATAATAATTCATAGACGGAGATGATAGTCCGCCATCTAATTACATAAAAAACCTAGATACACATTCTAAGGAACCATAATCGGTATAAATAAATAAATAAATTAATAATTTAATAAACTATAATTAATTAATAAACATTCACTATATAATCCATGACAACATAAAAATATATAGAAACCCTAGAGTGCCAACTCTTTAAAAAATAAAATTCAAGCATAGGAGAGATAAAGATCACATAATTTATACATATAACATGATCACAAACTTGTAAATTTATGTAAAAACCTTACCTCTTGTATCAATTGTTGGAAAAAATAGTACATAGCAGAATTTTAAAATTTTTTATATTAGAGTATTTTCTAAAACATAAGTTTGACATGCTATATGTATAAATTAACCAGATTTACTAACCTCTATGTGCCAAAAAGCTCTTGCAATCAGTGAAGAGAAATAATGTTTTAGAAGGACCTCAACTAATTGGTCTTCTTTGTTATTCTCTATCCACGATTGAGTGAGTGTGGGCTCACGTCGTTCAGCTTTTTCACCAAGTGATTTTCCTTCCAACCAATTGAGAGAACCCAAAGCTACAGTTTGTAATTTGTGAACAATAGCTCTCAGGGAGTTTTTAGAGTCTCACGGGCAGAGTCTCACTCTTAATCTCTCAACTGATCTAAATAATAAAGAGACTCACTCCCCTTTAATAGAAGTTTGGCTTATGAGTCAGTTCTTATCGGATAAGGCCTCAAAAATTTGAATCAAAATCAAATCAGAAACAATATTTGAAAAAATCCCCATGAAAATGAGTGATAAAAAATCCCATGGTCAGCAGGCTGAACTAGTAGATAGGCCTGCTGAACTTGTCCCATCGGCAAGCTGAAGTTTAAGATCGGCCTACCGAACTTACGATTTTTTTATCCCTATGAATCCTTATTTCCCATCTGCGATTTTGGTGATAGAGCTTCAGTTTTAATTCAAATAACCCAATAGAGAAGTTATCTGATTAAAACAATCATATATAGATAATCTTTAGGAAAATAAATATTCCTACTAATTCAATAAGTTTATCTTGAATTAATTCAAAACTAATCCAATCGATACACAAATATGAATTATCTGATCTCGATAATTCAATAAGTTTATCTTGAATTAATTTTATCACAAAATTAATTCAACCAATAAACAAACATGAATTATCTGATTTTACCGAATTTTAGCTAATCTGAAAAATTTGACATAAGTCACCAATTATTGAAAAAGCACGTGTTATCGTTATAGGATTTTTGTGAGCTAACAAATGGGCCCAAATGGACCTATATAGTTCAAGCTCCCGATAATCATGAAACCCAATATTCTAGATATACATTTCATAATTATCAACTCCAATGTTACTCCACTAAAAGCTTAAAGCTACACTTTCAAACTATATAGAACTACGAAGCCTGCATAGCTAAGTCTGTATGACATATCATAGTGTATCATATGCTTATAAGATTATGCATAATCGGCTTAAGGACAAGTTCTGTTTTACCTTCTCGATTATTTTTATCTTTCGTTTCATTATCTCACCATCGAAAAACTTACCATCCAAAGACAGTATACCATTCGGTTACACCTATGTATCTAAATGGTTGAGTGCTCCAATTTTTCAATTACAAAATAACACATATAAGAGGATATCACTACTCCTAAAGAGGAACTATGGATTCCATATCTATAAATAACAGGTCTACGCTATCAAGAGTCATGCCTCCAATGTACCGGCATGTGTACCACTATAAAATGTGGATGTCAACCTTTGATACATCAAAAGACATAAGTCAAGACAACGGGCCTATTATTCATCTTAGGATTAAGATACAATACAAATGATTGTCTAAAGTAAATTGATTTGCTGAGACAGAATTATTAATCCAAATCAATTCATTTTATGTCTCGATCTAACACATCGTCACCTATGACGACGTGCCAATGTTTTTATTCACGAAGTCCACTTCTGATAGATAAGACAAACCATCTCCTAATAAGGATATAGACAACATAACAATATTTGCATGAATAAAGTAACAAACTTTATTTCTTCGATTGCGGATCTTACAATTTAGACCGTCACCTTAAAAATCGTGTCTTCCGCATAATCTGTCCATCATATGCATAATTCTTAAAGGTTTAAACCGACAGTCTCTAACTATTGTTTGTTTAACATACATTCGACAAATATGAAGTAAAGAGGACAAGATTTGGTATATAAATAATAAATAAATTTTTTATTGATAAAAATATCTTCAAAAACATATTACATTTTTACTCCTTAAAGCATACACGTCTAATAACTTTCTGGTGGTAGTGGAAGGTAGAGGAATCATAAATGAGCGAAGAGTGAGAAATATAGCTAGAGATCTACTTTGAGGAGAGAGTGTGATTGAGTACTGGAAGGGAGGATTTTTTTTTTTTTTTAAGGGGGAGAGATCCCATTAGGGGCAAAAAATACAATAATAGTATGCCATAAGACTATTTTTAACTTTTGAATTTGCGTTATGTCATTTATTATATTAAAATCTAAGAGGGTGTTTGGTTAAGAGTGGTTCACATCACAAACTTAATTATAAATAGTATAAAATTTTTATATATTACAATAAAAAAAAATTTTATAATATAAATTTTTTATATATTATAATAAAAATAATTCTCATCACTAGTTAAACATCCTATAAGAGTTAGAGAAATCTTTTTTCTTTTTTCACGTTTCACCAACCCGTGTGGAGAATAAAAAAGTCCCCCACCACGACTTTTCCCATATAATAATAATAATATTCTCGTACGTGGCTGAAGGTGGGTAAAAAGAAAAGAAAAGAAGAGAAGAGAAAAAAGAAATTGGACATTCACGTTACGCTCTATGCAGTTTCGGTCTCGGCTCAGACGGGTTTTTCTTGGTAATCCTCTGCGCAGCCTCCGCTTGGGTACTTTCCGAGAATCCCACATTTTCTGGTAAAGTATTGAAAAATTTTCTCGCCTTTTCGATTTCACTTGACTTGCACTTCGACATATCTTTTAAATCTTTTGTTTGGGATTTGAGGCAGAGAAGTTCGAGAATTTCGGGGATGGCGCCTCCGATTCTTTCGTTAGCTCTGCCTTCGGAGACCGGCCGAGTTCTCAGTATTCAGTCGCATACAGTTCAGGTTTCTAGAATCTTTTCCTTGTTTTTGTCGATTGCCTTCTGTTTGGTTACTGAGAAATTCGAAAAAGGAAAAGGATTTGCTTGAACTCGACACTTTCTGTATTTGATTTAGATAGTGATTTGGCTGATTTTGTTTGTGTTTATCAGATGTTACAGCATGCACGAGTTTCGAATTAGCGTTCGATATTGGTTATTAGATTGTGATTTTCAGCTTTACTACTTGTATTTTGGTGATTTTGGGAAAATGGAAAAGGAAACTTTCAGTGTGTTTAGAGTTTATTTCAAATGTTGCGTTTTTATTTTCCCCAATGGTGTCTGAAGTCTGCATATATCTCAAAGGAGCAGAAAGAACACTATTTAATGGTACATTACAATAATTAAGTAACGTGTTTTTGGTTATTCCTGATTAAGTTAACTGATAAGATTATCATGTATTACCTTTCAGTTTTATACCTTAGCATATCTGATTAAGTCTGCATATTTCATATTTCATGGTGGTTATGGTGCTATGTTGAATTTCAGCACCAACCGAAACTTGTTTGTTGTTCTGTTTCTTTGATTTGATGCTATTATACATGCAGATGAATGTCTTGTAACGATTGTGTGAATTTGCATCATTACCTTTTTATGTTCTTATCTTAGGAGTTTATTTAATTATTTATTTTTCTGTAGGGATATGTTGGGAACAAATCTGCTGTGTTCCCTCTCCAACTATTAGGCTATGATGTTGATCCAATCAATTCAGTGCAGTTCTCGAACCACACAGGCAAGCTGAAAATATAACTTAATTCAAACTCTCAAACTTTGAGGCCTGGTGTATGGTGCGATGTCATTTTGTTGATAAGTTCAGGCATAGTGCCCTAGTTTGTTGAATGGGAGATCACGATTTAATGAGTCTGAAAACCATGCAGGATACCCGACTTTTAAGGGTCAAGTTTTAAATGGTGAACAACTATGGGAACTAATCGAAGGCCTTGAAATGAATCATTTGTTATACTACACTCATTTATTGACAGGTATTTTTAAACTTAGCTTTCGTGTTGATGGCTTGATTTTTCAATATTTGGTCACTGCTATATTTCTTACTGGATGAGTTACATAGAATTGTCTAGAACTTTCAGAAGATAATTCTCATCTTGATTTGTGTGTGCAAAGACCCTATCAGTATGATGCAATGGTACTTCTTGATCTTCATGTGTTGACCAGAGTTCATATAGGTGCGATCCAAGTTAATCTGACCTGTTTAAATAACCTTATTCAGTTGTACCAATAGACGACCAATGTCCTTTCTTTTTATCTCTCCGCTTTCCTACACCTTTCCTCATCTATCAAGAATAAGGACCTTTTAGTGTTTACATTATTGGCCCCTTGAGTTTTATCTGTCTATTGGACAAGGGAAGAAAGTACTTCAGTTGCAACTTTATTAACTAATTTTCTCTTGGTATTATCGGTTTAAATATTCTATTCACGGAATATGGAATTTTAATTTATGGTCTTCAGTTTCTCTCTGTCTCTCTCTTTCTCTCTGTTGGAATTTTGAATTCGAAGAATAAAGAGAATTGAAACCACACGCTTTAACTTTTAAGATTACATTTGAATATCTTCAATATGAGTGCATTAACTTTCCAATCTCCATTGTGCTTTATCAATTGATTTTTTTAAAATAATTCTTGTTAGTTAACTCCTTGCAGGTTATATTGGTTCAGCTTCATTTTTAAACGCTGTTCTGGATGTTGTCCAGAAGCTTCGTTCTGTGAACCCAAACCTCACATACGGTACATAGATTAATTGATATGTCAAATTTCTATGTCCCTTATAGCATGTCTATTAATTCTGCGTTTTTCCGTTGACCTAAACGTATTATAAAAGGGTGATTATTTTTTTTTATTTTTTCTTTTTCGACTGCATTTTGGACATCCCTCGCACATTGACACTCAAGGATAACTGATGAGGAACAAGATAGAAATAATTAGGAATTTATTCTGATGTTTATATATTAGGATTGGGTTTAATTTATTTTATTGGTATTTTAATTTTATCTTACCATTTCGATGAATAGACATAGTGATTGTATTTTCACTTAGACCTTGATGGGTGACAGTGAATATTCAGATTCCTTCTATGTTTTTATTTCTAAGTTTCCTTTATTTTCTATATCTCTCTTTCTTTTCTCTCTTCTCTCATCATCCCACATCAATAAGCATGCTGGTGCTTCACAAGGCTGTCGAGGTTTTTACTCTATGGATTTGGTGAAAATGTCCATATTAATGTGAAGGATTGAAAATCTTATGGAGCAATCTTACCTCTTGTGCTTTTGATGCTCAAGTTTAATGAATGCATTATCTGTGTGTGTGCGCGCGTGCGTGTGCGTGTGTGTCTAGTAAACTTCAGTGAAAGAATATAATGAGGGCTTTCTGTCTTTTTGATTATTCTGAATAGGAAGGATGTTTTGGGGGATTGATTTGTATGTGTTTCTGCTAGTTTCTAGTTCCGTTGTTCAGTTTTTCTTATTTTCTATGGTTTTGTTTCTTTTCTTTGTGAGGACATTTTGTCCTCATTTCCTTTGCAATTAATTTTTACCAACAGAGGTCGTTTCTTATGAAATGTTGAAAGAACATAAAGAGGGCGTAATCTAAATATAAGATGTATGCTAGCTGATTCAAATTGTAAGAACCAAAAGAAAAAATCCCTAAAGTGTAAAATAAAAAGCATCATCAATCCCCTAAAAATATTATAAATTTACCAGAATCTTTGGATCAACATATAATGCCGACATATTTGTTTTGGAAATAAACAGAAGGCAACAAAGGATCAAGGGTTGGCCGGATACAATCAATGTACTTTCACCAATATGATAGGTCTCACATTCATTTGTGGACATAATTCCCAATAAAACAAACAAGTGAACAACTTCACTTAACCTATTCATATATCTTTTTAAAACATGTGCTTGACTCCACTTGGCCTACCTCTATCTTGAATCTGACTAATTTTATACCTATGAATCTAAGAACTTTCGTCCTTGCAAGAGGCATCTTAAGATTTTGGAAGAATGTCCTAAATGCATGCTCTCCTCATTACTCATTAGCACCTTCACCACATGCTTTCCGGTGAGCACGGTTTTCCTCTTAGGAGTAATGAAAACATTGACTCTTCTCAAAGCTCAAAAGGGTGTGCTTTACATCATGACTTGTTACATCTGCGGGTAGCAAGTATATTTTGTTTGTCTTAAAAAGGTTTCACGTTGAGGGTTGCATTTGAAGTATGGATATTGTGATTTTTAAATGTAATTGTTCCTCATTCTTATGAAGTTTTTTGCTTTTCTGTCCAGTCTGTGATCCAGTGATGGGTGACGAAGGAAAGCTGTATGTTCCTTTAGACTTGGTATCCATATATCGTGAGAAGGTAAGTTATTTGCCTGGCAGATGTATTGGTATCCATGTACATTAGATATTTGTACATTTATTGAGTTGAGTTATTTAGATTAAGTACTGAAAGTTCTATTTCTTGTATAAAGAAAGTTTGTTTTGATTTCATATCAATATCAGAAACTATGCCTTATGATTGTATCAGATTCTTTATATAAGTAACCCTTTGGCATGTATTTTAACCCCTTCATGTGACTACTTATTACTGCAATATTGGATTGAGCTTTGTTGTTGCATGATGACATTCTCTGTAATTAGGTTGTCCCGGTGGCCTCAATGTTGACTCCTAACCAGTTTGAAGCAGAATTATTAACTGGGTACAGGTAGTGTTTGATACCATAACCATATTATGTGATAGGTAAAACTTGTTTACATCTTGTCTCGAAGTCTTTGTGGAGTCAAACTGCTTTCATTTTTCTTTTCCATATTGGTTTGAAAAGATAAAGTGGAGAAATAGAGGCAGCTTCTTGATATTTCAGACAAAAATTCCCTTTCTTCTTGTTTATCTTTCCTTCTATTTTTGTGTATGCATTATAGTCAAGAAAATGAAACAATGTATAAGGATAGAGTCTGATAAGTGTTGTTTATTCCAGGATAGACTCTGAAAGTAAGGGCCGGGAAGCTTGTAACATTCTTCATGCTGCTGGACCTTCAAAGGTTTATTATCTAGTTTTACAAATCACTTGGAACTTGCAAGTAGTGAAAATGCTCGCAGCTAATGCCATAATTATTTAATGTTTGTCTTCATTTTGTTATGTCTTCATTCTGTCATGAAAAAACTTTCAAAACTTTGTCATTATATAGATGTGAAATTGGAATAATTTGTCATGAGGTTTCTACCATTTGTTACGAATTGAACAGAACTCATTCAAGATGAAAGCTTTGAAATTCTATGGAATTAAGTGAAAGAAAATCTTGATTCAAAATAAATCTAATGGATTTCCCCGTGGGAAAGGAGAGAGAAGAAAGATAATTACATTAGTGAATGTTTCTCAGTGCTTTACTTTAAATTAGAATCATAGCAGAGGACCTTTGTTTGATGTGCATACTTGTTGCTAGTTCATTTCTTGAGGGCTTTTCGTGTACTAGGCTGGTAAAGGAATGCTAGTTAGAAATTAGTTTCTTTACGTTGGTTTTGTTATTCAGCAGTCCATGCTATGGCCCAGCCTTAGTTTCAAGTTCAATACTTGGGATGCTATGAATAAAGATGATGAATAACTCCCTGTTCTTTTCTATGAGACTTATGCGGGAAGAGAAAAGTCAAGGTTCTTGAAATGATATATGTGTTGTTGAATCGTGGATGAATTTTGAGATATAATAGATGGACTTCTAGATGAAAGAAAACCAATCCAGATAAATTATTTGTTAAAAATTTTTGTCCCAATGGGTCCAGATATCAAAACACAACACAATATTAAAGCGATACATCGTTGCAGCTTTGTTGTTCCTTTAGTCTAGTTTTGTTGGCTTTTGACTGGTTTAATTTAGTGGGGTTAAAATTATCTTTAATTGGGCCTAGGTAAAATACCCTTAGTGATGTATTGGTGATATATTGGTTGTGCATGAGAGTATGTAATTATATGACTTAACTTTTTCCCCTTGGGAATCCGTCTCCTGTTCATTCTAATCAATATTGGGAACCATATAATCACATGAGAAGTGGTACATTGTTTTAAATGTGACAATCCCAATCAGGGTTAAAAATGACACTTTGGCTTGGAACATTTTCAGAAACTAAAGACCAATTTAGCTCCAAAAAAGAGTTAAGCCAATTCTCACCATCAAGAGGTTGCATTAATCACTCTCAGAAAGGTGCATTATTGAAGAAGATATTTTTCATGCTAGTATAGGTGTCAAATATCTTTCGTGTTTATCATTTATGCAAAAAACATTTTATCTTTTTTTTCTTTCGACATTTCAGAATATAATGTGAAAATTGTTATCAGGTTGTAATTACAAGCATTAATATAGATGGAAATCTCCTCCTCATTGGCAGTCATGAAAAGAAAAAGGTGTGTTTTTCTGTACTTTAGTTGGTGAGGGTGAACTTGAATCAAATTTACTCTGGAGCCCAAACTACCTTTTTTACTTGTTCTACTACTGTTGCATTCAGAAAAGAATATGTGGATACTGGCTCGTGACTTTTAACTTTTTTTCAGTGGGGTAATCTAAAAAATTAATCAACTTGTATTTCTGAGTTGTGCTCTGGCCATATTGAACCTGGTAATATGTTTCAACAGAGCAAACCTAGTATTTGAAGTTGAAACATTAACCTCAAAATTCGATTCAAACTTGTTTCTTGTATTGATTTAACCATAGAAAACTATCACGAGGCAATTTTTTTAATTTTATAATTTATGGTATATTTGCTTTGTTATAGATCTTGTTTTAGTTTTTTTTAATAATTGAAAAAAGAGAGAAACCTTAAAAAATAATAAAGTTGAAAAATTATTGGCAATTGGTGTTATGTGTGGCAATGATTGGAAGATTAGCTTCTTGTTGGTTTTCCTATTATTGGTCATTTAGCATTGACAATTGAAAATTACAGTTCCGTTTAAAGTTGCATAAATCTTTTTCTGTCAGTGCTCTGAATTCATTTTAAAGTTGTAATTTTTCACAGAAGACTTAAATATGACAGGGCAAGGCATCTGAGCAATTCAAGATTATGATTCCTAGAATTCCTGCATATTTCACGGTATGGGAAGTTCCTTGTGAATTCTGTCTTATGCGAAGCGTAGGTCTATTCTCATAAGAAAAGGAAAGGCGGATGAGGAAATTTATTTTTTGAGCTTTTAGAATCTTGCGACGTGGTGTAGTTATACTGTCACTTTCAGGGTAAACTTGGTGCATACGGAATTAGGAATGCCAAGATATTTGTTTTACAAATTATGGCATGAAGCTGGTTTGTTGTGGTGCTTTATATTAAAATTTCTTTAAATTGGAGTCCATAAGAGCGTTGGAACTATGTGGAATTCAGCCATTGAGTGAATGTTTGGTATTCTGTTCGGAGAAAATATAAAGTAATTTAAAAGACGTATATCAAGATTGGTTTTCTTTGTAATAGACAGTTTTTGGCTTACCTATGGGCTTCTACAGTTTATAATTTTTATTTTCTCCTCTAGACACCTTATAAAGATTTTAAAGATATTCTTTTTCATTATTTTTGTTGAGCTGAGAATGTTCTTAATCTTGTTTGTGCTCTATCAGATACTTTCTTGGTTGTTATTGCTGTTTTTTCTTTTAGATTTTAGCTGGTTAGGCTGTTTCGGAGGATTTATTGCTCCCTTTTTGTTTATTCTTTTTTGTATTCTTTTAATGCATCAATAAATAGGCCGTTTGAGAAATGAGTTTGAACAAAAAAAGTTTTGATTTTTAATGTTAGCAATTTAAATTTTGTGAGGAAAAACACTATATTTATATGAGTTTGAACCAAGACTTTGATTGAAACTCATTTTTCAAATAACATAAAAGTAAACCAGATTGATCCCACCAAAAAAAAAAAAAGAGTATGCAGATTAGTTCTGGGTTTTATTGTAGGTTTTTACTTCAGAAGAATTTTAGGTCCCATGTTTCTTTTATCATTTCTGGTTTGTTTGGTGGACTGTTATTTCCTACTTCTCTATTGTATTCTAACTCTGAAAAATAGTAAGTTACCTTCGTTTCTTAAAAAGAAAAAAAAAAAGAAAAAAAAAAAAAAAATATATATATATATATATATATATCATTTCCAATAGAATTCTTGTGCACTGCAGATTCCTATTTGCTATATCATATTAATGGACTGATCATGTGAGGATGAGGACTTTCACTTATATTTACTATTATGCGATTGAGTTGCTTTAAAACATGATTGAATACTTGGTTAATAAGCTAAAAATTGAGATATCAGTGTTTTGGACTTCAAATTATCAATTCACTTCCATATTTTTTTGCAAAATTCGTTCGGCCCTTTTTGAGATACTGTAGGCTGACAAATTTATTTCATGCTTGCAGGGAACGGGAGATCTTATGACTGCCCTCCTACTTGGTTGGAGCAATGTAATGGCTTTAAAATTTTCCATAGCTCATTTTCTTACGTAATATAATGCATTGAACTCGTTAACTCTTCTTGCCAATGGTATTTTCTTTCTCTTAACAATTGCTTTGCTGCCGCTCAGAAATATCCTGACAACCTTGACAAGGCAGCAGAGCTTGCAGTCTCAAGCTTGCAGGTAGGCTGTTCAAAGTCCTGATAAAAGTATAAATAGACTATGCCAACAAATCTGATCATTTTGGTTTCACCGAAGTGGGGAACAAAAGAAAAGCCAAATTGTTCTGTTTGGTTACATTCCATTCAAGTTTTTTATGATAGATGAATTAAACTAAACTAAGCCAAGGTGGCTTACTCGTATGTAAGTTTCTGCCGAACCAATATATATGCATGCTACAGTGTAAAGCTCTCATATGCTACAATATTTTGGTTCTAACTTATAGTTCAAACTATATTCCCAACCACTTTAATACTGTGTTTGAAAGAGTAATTTAAACCAATGGTTTGTACTGTGAATAGAGTTACAGTATAAAGCTCTCACATGCTACAGTTTTCAAATCCAAACGGATGGTTTAAACTACTCTTTCAGACAACCCATAAAAACATGGTTTTCATTTAAAGTGCATACATGGTTTGTATGAAATCAAGTTGGAGTAGGTTTGAATTATATTGACTTCTCACTTATTGGATATGGCCACTGGAGCCTCGTACTTGAATCCTCTGATTGCCTATTCCACCATAAAAAATAAAAATAACAAATAAAAGAAGAGTGCTGGTTGAGTAAGAATTCCCACTTCTCAATACTTGCAGGCACTTCTTCAGGGAACATTGAATGACTATAAAAGGGCCGGCCACGATCCGCAGTCGAGCAGTTTGGAGATTCGGTTGATTCAGAGCCAGGATGACATTCGTAATCCACAGGTTAATTTCAACGCTGAAAGATACAACTGAGTATTTTTGAGCGTATAGAACATGACATTGCCTTCATTTAATGTTTTCGCCTATAGTATTTAGCTCAAGGAAGGCTTTCTCTCCAACTAAAATGATTTAAGTTGTTTCGTTATTATTTATCGCCAAGAGGGCTCTGCTTTAACTGAAAGAAATAAGCTGTTGCATAATCTTGTGTTCTTTCACAGAATTGTATAAAAGCAAATTTGTTATACCAGAAAGACGAAACATTTTGATTTGCGTGTTTTTTTTTTTTTTTTCACTTGGATTAATTTCATAAATATACTCTATGTTTTACCCTTTCTTTTCCCCACAACTTGTCTCTTTATTTTTCTAAACTATAAAAGTATTTTAGATTTAAAGAACTTATTTCAATTTCATTTATTTTGCATTTTGTGAATTAGGAAAAAAATATCTACAAAAAGACAAAAATACCCTTAATGGTTTGCAGAAGATAATGTGAACGTTAAAAAAAAAAAAAAGAAGAAGAAGAAGAAGAAGAAGAAGAAGAAGAAAGAAAACACATTAAAAAAAAAAGAAGAAGAAGAAGAAGAAGAAGAAAGAAAACATCTTCAGCTTTAATCCTGTCTAAGTAAGGACATCTTGTTTTTGTTTTTTCCCTGTCAAGTGCGTGATGGATGAAATTGAAACTTAATTTTTAAATGTAAAGGGTATTTTGACAGTTTTTAAAAATAGAGATGATGAATTAAAAAAATACATAATCACTCTTTTTTTACTTTAGATATACTAGAAAATCCAAAAAGTACGGATAAGGTTTAGCTAAATTCTACATTTATCCTTGTATTTTTTATTATTGAAAAAGTATGCCTCATGTTTTTTAAGTATTGTAAAAATATCCTCCAAGTTTTTTAAAAGAAGTATAATATAACCCTTAGATTAATTATCAAAAATGACATGAAGACATCAATAGTTAAACGTTATTTTAAATATTCATAACTAAAAACTTAAATTTAGAGGAAAATTAAAACAAATTGAATAAAATATTGAATTTTTTATTAAAAAATCCAAATCTTAACAAGTCAAATTGGTTTAACTTTACAAAGAATCTGTGTCCTTGTGACATCTACGCATAGCTAGTCGAATTTGGATTTGTTGGACTGGCCAGACTCTACATTGGGGCTTTCTTTGTAGCCGTTCAAACATATAGCTCCTTTTTTATTTTGTTTACTTTTAAAACTCTTCTTTTTAATTTAAATAATTAATGATCAATGCATAAATTAAACTGCAGTTATTGAGGTTGTTTTGGTAATTCAAAAACTTTGATTACTTAAAAGGTTATTTTTTTACTTTTGTTTAAAGGAGATAATTTTTGGATAATTTAAAAATATAAAAAATAGTTTTTGGGTTACCAAAGACACATGGATAATGTTGGGTTTAACTGAAACTTGGAAGGTGTTTTCTGGATTTTCTCTTAGACATACGAGTCAAGCTTTTCCATGATCCTCATAAACTTCATGAAGTTGAAGTATTCCTCTCTTCTTGGCTACAGTGGGTAGATCATGACTTTGTCAATACGGAGGTTATGAGTTGTAAGACGAAAAGGAAATGGGAACGAAGGAAAGACATATATAATTAGACAAGGAAAAGATAGAAAAAGGAGAGGCTTTTAGAGAGGGAGAGGATTTTTTTCTTATTGTGTTGGGCATGTGCTGGAGCAAAATTTCATCTAATAATTAATGTTCTTATACCAATAATTCAGATCAAATGAATAATAAGCTTAGAAAAGTGGATGAAACCTCTTTGAACAATAACAGAATATCATAATCTTGATGTTCTTCTATTGAAAACAGAGTGCGTAATGTTTGCTGCCAAATTGAGGGATGAAGAATTTATTTCTCCTATTTATTAAAGAGTTTTATTCTTTTTTATAATAATAAAACTTTTCTAACTCTAAGGTGTTACAACTGCTTGTATAATTATATTATAATCCTCATTGAATGTCTTTAATCAACAGCCTTTACACTTGAGTGAGGCTTGAGCTGCCATCCTTTTTGGTCAATCACATGCTGGGAAGTTGTAGCCGAGCAGGGCTCAGGAAGCCTTCGGCCAAGTATGGGCTTAGAAGTTGGCTGACCACGGGCTGAGGAAGCCTTGGTTGAGCATGGGCTGAGGTTGACGTTACTCAAGTTTAACTTTTGCTCTGCCTCCAAAATATAACTACCCAACAGTGTGTATTCACCTCTAAAATTGGCTAGAATAAAGTGTGGTTGGCTATTCTGGAAAAGGAATGTTTCCCGCTAGGCGCTAGCTGGTGCGGGCCCCCCCTCAGCCCCATGAAATTTATTCCTACCTATGAATAAGTATTGTAAGACCAAGTATTTCAAGGAGCAAGGTCCTTTTAAGTAGATGATTTATCCGGCTGTTGGAATGGGACTTCTTTGGCAAAAAGTACTTGAATGAAGTAAAAATGAGGTGTTGTGCAAGTACACTTATTTATAGACCAAAGCTAATTAATTTCTCCCTACTTAACCTAACCTTAATTAAGCTCTAAATCAAGCTTACTTGGAGGAAAATTTTAGATTAAAAACCCCTAAGTGTAGCGCCATTTGCTAATGTGGGTTAGTGAGATTTTTGTCTCATTGATGCACATAGGACAATTTCAAATCAAATCTAATTCAAAGTCAACGTTTGCCCTTGAAGCTTATCCTTAAAGAGGAGAAGGGTTTGACTAAAAGTAGTGAGTATAGCCCTAAAAAAAAAAAAAAAAAGGTTCCTAGAAACGAACTTCTCTTTATTTTATTGTGAACTTGCGGATACTTGAAGAGGAGGTTCTCTCTTGAAAACACATTTATGAATTCTACACCAAATTGCGGCCATTGATGAGATGCCGTAAAACTGAATGTTCGCACAAAGATGATAAAAAAAACATGGAGATTGTTAAAATGACAAATGGCGTCACATTCATAGTACCGGTCATTTGGTGAATTAATGAGGAAGAATGTTAGATAAAAATCACAACTTTATTACTTTGAACTTTCAAGTCTTTTCATTTTGTCCCTTTAATCTAATACTTTCTAAAAAATTACGGAAATAAATCAATATGAGGCACAAGTGGGCTTGTTGAAATTATGTGGCTTGATAATGCCCTTCCTACCCACAGACCAAAACACTAATTGAAAATCTTGAAATTATTTTTCCGCAACTTAGTTAAATGAGAATGTAATCAATAATCTTCACTGAGGAATGGCAAAATATCATTTTTCTTTTCCTTTACAAACCACCCACATGTTGCTTACGTGGGTATATTTTCATCATTTTTGACTGGAAATTGAACAAAGGAGTAAAGCGAGATATGAAAGTTTGAGGTAATAAGATGGTGAATTTTAAAGTTCAAAAGGTAAAATAATGTAGAATATCTGATGTTAACCAATTAGTGTCCAGATTTTTAGGAGTTAGAATATCTTATTTAGATTTAATTATTTAAATTCTATTAGCTCCTAGATTTTAGGCATTCAAGAGATTTTCTTGTTCTAGTTTAAGTCTATAAATCCTAGGTTGTATTCAGCTTAAAGTAAGGAATAAAAAAACAGATTATTCCAGAAAGTATACGTATTTTTCCACATGGTATCAGAGTGGAAACACCTGAGATAGGCAGCCATGGCAAAGACATCCAATACTGGTGAGAAAGGAGCTAGCTCTGCACCCGACAACACAGACCCTCTTTCTACCATTTTCGACGTAAATGGAGGCGTTGATCACTCAGGTCTTCACATCACTGGCCATAAACTCAACGGGAGGAACTACCTTCAATGGTCTCAATCCGTGATGATGTATATCTCCGGACGAGGAAAAGACAACTACCTTACCGACGAAAGGGAAATCCCACAGAAAGAAGATACCAAATACCGAATATGGAGGTCAGAAAACAACCTTGTAATGTCCTGGCTGATTAACTCAATGGAGAACGAAATAGGGCAAACTTTCCTCTTCTACAACACAGCGCATGAAATTTGGGAAGCCGCAAAACAAACCTATTCCGACAGTGAAAACACAGCCGAACTCTTTAAGTTACAAAACACTCTTCGTGATCTCAAACAAAGGGAGATGGATGTTACTCAATATTTCAACCAACTCTCTCGTTATTGGCAGCAATTAGACATGTTTGAGGAACTCAAATGGAACTGCACTGAGGATAGCGCTCGTTATCGAAAGATTGTTGATCGTGAAAGAATTTTTGCATTTTTGGCAAGCCTAAACAAAGGCCTTGATGAAGTCAGAGGGAGAATTCTTGCAACAAAACCACTGCCACTGATCCATGAAGCTTTCTCTGAAGTTCTTAGGGAGGAAAGCAGAAAGAAAGTAATGTTGAGAGACAATTCAGCCCTAAATACTACTGAAGGATCAGCCCTCATTATCTGAGGACCAAACATGCAGAGTTCCCAAAACTCAGACAACAAAGGGCGAAAACCTAGACCATGGTGCGACCATTGTCACAAGCCGGGGCATCTCAAGGAAAATTGTTGGAAAATTCACGGTAAGCCTGCTCATTTAAAATCGAATAATAATCGTGATCAATTTCCAAAATTTGATCGAGAAGGAAATAACCTAGTTGCTGCTGGAGAGGAACAATCTATTGCAGAGAACCTGTTTAGCAAAGAACAACTTAGCCTACTGCAGAAAATGTTCGGGTCTCCTCATCAATCAGTCATTGGGACCGGAGCAATAGCTCAAAAAGGTAAATTCCTAAGTGCTCTAAATGTGAAAACCGAACAAGCAACACCTTGGATCATAGACTCGGGGGCATCGGATCACATGACGGGAAACAGGGTGTTATTTGACACATACGAGAAGTGTCTAGAGAGATACAAAGTTCGAATAGCAGATGGATCAACTTCAACAGTGGCAGGCAAAGGCTCTATTGGTGTTTCTAAAACACTGACTTTACAAGAAGTGTTATTTGTGCCAAATCTATCATACAATTTGTTGTCTATTAGTAAACTCACAAAGGATATGAACTGTGTTACTAAATTCTATCCCACTCAGTGTGAATTTCAGGATTCGGGTTCGGGGAAGATGATTGGCAATGCTAGAGAAGTTGAAGGACTCTATCTGCTAGAAGTGGACAAATCACTTGGAAGACAACCCACTGCAAGTTGTTCTCTCACTTTTGCTTTAGTTTCTCAATCCAATAGGGATTTATATGTTGATCAAATCATGTTGTGGCACTATAGATTAGGCCACCCCAGCTTTCAATATTTGAAACATATGTTTCCAACTTTTTTCAATAATAAAAGTGTGAGTCCCTTTCATTGTGAAATTTGCCAATTGTCTAAGCACTGTCGAAATCCTTATCCTGCACAACCCTATAAATCATCACATCCATTTACAGTTATACACAGTGATATCTGGGGACCATCAAAAATAAAAAACATCTCTGGTTCCCGATGGTTCATTACATTCGTAGATGATCACACAAGAACTACATGGCTATTCCTAATGAAAGAGAAATCCGAAGCTGGAAATTTATTCAAAAATTTTCACTCAATGATCAAAACACAATTTCAAGCACAAGTTCAAGTTCTTAGGACCGACAATGCTAGAGAATATTTCCACTCTATTCTTGGGGACTATTTATCTGAAAATGGAATCATTCATCATAGCTCATGCATAAACACACCCCAACAAAATGGGGTAGCCGAACGAAAAAATAGACATCTCCTAGAAGTTGCAAGATCTCTCATGTTTACATCTAATGTTCCTAAACATTTTTGGGGGGAAGCAGTTCTCACAGCTACATATCTCATGTCACGCCTTAGAGCACGGGAGGTGACGTGGTGGTTTAATTAAGTTAATTAAATAAAGATTTAGTTAAAAACAGGGTTTTAGAATTTAATTTATAAATAAAAATGAGATAATTTTTAAAATCATTCAAATAGAATAATTTGAGGAAATAAAATAAACCATCATAATAATTAAGCAAATAGAAGAACATTAAAAGATTTAAATATGAGGTGGAACGTGTACGGGTCCCACTGGCCCTCATATTGTGCACACACATGTAGTACTGACAATATTACAATACAACCACAGTCCATGAAAAGAAAGGTGAAGAGTTTACATGCCTTACTTGCTATAGTACAACCTACCCACATCTTCTACAAATTGTAAGTCCAATCAGTGGACTCTTCTCCGATCCTAAGCTGATATCCACCTAGGGTAAGATTTTAAAACAAATAAAAACATGAGCGAAAGGCTCAGTAGGACTATATTTTAAAATAAATAAACAGATAAATATTCAAATAAAACTTTCTTAATAAATAAATAATTAAATAAATCAAATAAATATTTTCATTTACTAAAATCCCATTAAAAACAGTTTGTCAAGAGTACCTTTTTGATTCTCTCGGGCAAACCAAATATTCACCACCGAAGTGGCCTAGCTGGG
>CAMOHE010054019.1:34956-74886 GCA_946598075.1 Artocarpus hirsutus
CCCCGCGTGTCATACTTCTATGCTTTTTTCCTTACTATAAGATACAATGAAGAAAAAGAAAAATAATATATTGGAAAAATACAGACGCCCATTTTCTTTCCTTTCACGCTAGACCAAGCAAATTGTAAGTTAATAAACCTACTAAATAGCATAGACACATAATAGAATCTAAGACTATAAATTGCAAAGATCAAACAGCATAGAAACAAACTCTCTTTGTTGCATGATGGTACCCATTCCCACAATCATCTATACTTCAAAAAAAGCATCATGTGGGTAAATTAAGTAAATTTCCAAACAAAATTGACCAACAAAAAGTTAAGCAAGGAATTATCATGCATACTTTTAGTAACTAATGGGCGTTCTTATGTATATGTAAAAAGCCAAAAAAAATTCATTTTCTTTTTGAAACAAGAAACTTTGCATTGATGTAAAAACATATACAATAGAAAGAGGAAGAGGTTTCCTCAACACAAAAAGGAGTTGAATACAGAAATGGAAAAGCCAAAAATAATTTCATGATACAGAAGATATCAAGTCATAATGAAAGCCGTTATGGGGTTTTGATTGTGAATCTTTTTTTCACATCTATTGTTCTTTTCATTTTTTTTTCCTCTGATCATTGATTTTTGTTAGAGGACATCTTGTCCACTTCTCCTTTGTTGTCAAAAAAAATGAAAACGTATGCCAACATAGCCTTCACACAAAAAAAGAGTATTGAAAGTGAAATCACGAAACATATAAAGAAACACTACCAACCAATTTAAAAGTGATTTGGTTATGAAACACATACAAGGAAAAAAGCAACGTGTCTGTGGTTCTTATCAGATGCAAGCTGAGCAGGAGTAAGGCCAGTGTTATCTGTAATCATCAAGTCCTCCTTCTTGCCCGCCTGAACTAATACTGTGCATGCCTCTAAGTTACCCCTAATAGCAGCCCAATGCAGGGGAGTGCAACCTAAAGTTAAAAGGAGGAAGAGCAAGGGAATCATGATAAATGCTTAGTTCCTATAGCCAGGGGCATATACATTTCCCTGGTATTTCAAGTGACTGACAACTCAAACTCCAGACAAACTTACCCTCTTTATCTTGGCGTCCTCTATGCGCATCAAGAAACAAAAGAAGACGTACAGAATCAGCAAAACCTTTGTATGCAGCCCTAATTCCAACCATTAAAAAAAAAAGAATCAGTCAACAGCACAACAATAGCAAAATAAAAAAATCCTTCCCAAAACTAATTAATCTGTTCATGCAACAAAAAGAATGCAGCTGAAATTAGCTTAAGTACTCCACACTCAGATTTCATTGAGCATCCAACATTTTAATGCCTATGTTATTGACGCACCAGTGTAAAGGGGTTCTGCCATCATTATCAGGAACATCAGGGTCAGCATTCCATTTCGAAACAATATGATAGAGAAAAGCAGTTTGACCATATTGAGCTGCAACATGTGTCGCCTGTGATATAAAAAAAAAAAAAAAAAAAAAAAAAAAACTCAATCAATACCACACATATTCACCAGTTATTAAACTGTGCAGCTTCAGTATTGGTTAATACATGAAAACAACATAATTCATGCAAAACGACACACTCTTTATATGCTTTAAACAGCATGCCCCTCTCAACGAAAATAAATACAACTAACTTTCTACAATACAAACTTTGCTCCCCATTTTTTTTAACGATGTATAGAGACAGACCCAAATGCTAACCCATCACCCAGACTACTTAAGCCAAAAGTGCAAAAGGGAAAAATTATTTAAGGGCAATACTTTGAGCTCCAAAGCATTATCTTAAAAGGGAATTACTTGGCGTCTTCCATCTAATAATGCAGATTTCATATATTATATTTGGTAATGACTATGCTTGAGCAAAAATTACATGTCAAGTTTATCTCCAACGAGCCATACCCAAGATCACCTTTCCGGTCTTTCAACCAATATGCATAAATGTTTTCGACAATCAAAATAGAACCAAAAAAAACCAACCTGGTAGCCGTACATATCCGCCGCATTGACCCGAGCACCCTCCTGGAGCAAAAGCTCCGCAACCTGAATCCCACCTCGGACCGCACTCCAATGCAATGCCGTCTGCCCAGTGTGATCCGTCGCATTTACATCTCCGCCATGCTGGAGATACAAATCAACATTAAATTAAACAAAAATTCAGTATTCCCTGGTTAATTGCCACTCTATACATAAGTTCGAAACTTTTCAAATTTGAATCGCGTCAAACCCCCCGCAAAGATTAAATTTCTCCACCAGTAAATCAAAGTCCCAACTCCACACAATCAAATCTACTTTCAATTCAAAATCCATGGAAGAAAAGAAACAGAGCAAGGAAAGTGCAAAAGACCTCGACGATGTACTGAGCAGCGGCCGTCCGGTTGTTGAGGGCGGCCCACTGAAGAGCGTAGTAACCGAGGCCATCGGGCTCGGAAACCGAGCAACCCTCGGACTCCACCAACCTCTGAAGCTTCTCCAAATCGCCGTAGGCAGCCGCCGTGTAGACGTCGTTCTTCAGGCTCTCCTCGGAGGCGACTCCGTTGGCCATCTCTCCGGCGGCGGAACTCGGCATCTCGCCGGCGTGGGGCTGAGCCTCGTCATCGACGACCTCGATCTCCGACGACATTGGGGAAGAGAAATCGGTGAGATTTGGATGTGGAAAATAGGAATTGGAATCTGGGTTTTGTGAGAGTGGGGGAATTGACCAATTCAAAGCTGTAGGGTTTTTCTGGGAAGGAGAGAGAAAGTGACGAGAGAGAGAAGTGATGTGTGGGTTGTTTATTGGGTCCTCGCCGGCCGTGTTGACTTGGAAGGAGAGGGAAGAAAAGGATAAAATCTGAGCACAGAAAAGAGAAGAGGAGACAAAAGACTAGCCTATGAAAATCAGGGAATAACTCTTTTCTTTTTCTTTTTTTTTGTTGAATTATGGTTCAACCTATGAAACAAATTCGGCATAAGAAAACAAATTCAAACACAAAAGCTACCCACTCATGGTGTTTTAATTTTTAAAATTTTTATTTTGCAAGATGTCATTTTAAAAATTAAATCATATTAGATTTTTAATTGGAACTGGTGTTTGGATTGATCTTAAAAAAAAAAGAGTTTTAATTGAAATAAATTGGATAGGTGTTTGAATTTAGAACAAATATTATTTTCTAACGAATCTAATAAAATCTAAATATATATGGTAAATTTTCAGTAGCATGAACGGAGCTTTGTTACCATCTTCATTTTAAACGTACAGAAAAAAGTTTCATGTCAATCGGACTTCAAACGAAAAAATTACACTTTTAAGCTTAAGTTAAAAGAGGAAAAAAATAAGTGAACGACTTTTGCTATGACAAACAGACTTGCAATGAGAAGGATTATTTAAACTAAACTCTTTCAAATGTTCTTTTATATATATATATATATATAACTTGTCAAACACCAGTTTTGATCTGTAAGGTCTTGAGGAGAGGTTAGCAGTTAAAATATGATTAACATAAATTATGCAAATTATTTAACTTAAATCAACAAACCTAAAAATATTAAAGTAAATCAAACAAAATATCTAGTTTAAAGGGAGAATCTTCGTAAAAACAAAATAAATATTTCAAATAAAAATTTAGAATTTTCAATGGTTTAAATTTTATAACAGTTCATAAACTTATAACCCTTGCCCTTACCCAAAAATACAACACAGGGACAGTTTCAGGCTACATTGTGTTTTCACCTATACAATTGAATTAGGATGGGAAGACAATATAATCGCATTAGCATAAACTGTTCTAGAAATCTGAACGTGCCACAAGCTCAACTGGACATGTTACAGAGCACACATTAACGATTCTGCATCATTATCTTAGTACTAATTTAGCACCACTCTTTGCACCGCCTGGAGGGATAAGTAAAATAAAGAAAAATAAATAAAAGGCCCATTAGGATATCATTTATAAACTTTAAAATTTTGAAATGATTAAAATATACAAATAAGTAATTGAATCATAGACATTTAAATTAACAAGTAAAAAGAGAGATGAGATAGTCCAATCAAATTCTCAGTTCACAAACCATTGATATATATTATATTGAACATACTTATAGTGCTTTA
Organism: Artocarpus hirsutus; assembly: GCA_946598075.1. Taxonomy (NCBI): domain Eukaryota; kingdom Viridiplantae; phylum Streptophyta; class Magnoliopsida; order Rosales; family Moraceae; genus Artocarpus; species Artocarpus hirsutus. Next base: position 39,055 of record CAMOHE010054019.1, read on the forward strand.
GCCATTTGCCCATGCTACAGAGTATTCCGATTGAGATTTAAGGTCCTACCCTTAAGGCTACACTCCACATAATACTATCTCTAAGACTACTTAAAACCGACCATTGGGAGTTATACACATCCTCAGGGCTGTTTGAAGATCATAGGTGCTCGGAATTACTTTACTCCGAGGCTAAAACATCATTTCAAACTCATTTGCTAAAATATGAAAATAATCATATTTACATATAATATGCTTTTGACAACTCATAGCAATATGCAAAAAACACATTTATAAATAACTTATAAGAAACATGCTCATCTCAAGTAAATATTATGTGGCCAAAATTGAAACAATATAATTCAAAACATGATCGCCAAGAAAGAGATTAGAAATTCCACCTCTTTGACGAATAGTTCTATAGATAATTTTTAAGTCTCACAAGCTCAATCTGCAATAATGTAAGCTCTTAACATTGTCCGAACCTTAAACCTTTTCTAATAGCGTCAACAAATTACCAATAAGAACGTAACCAAAACCATAAATCCATATTATGTATAATTCAACAATTTATGTGCCTTTTGTGCAAAATACTTGTGGGATGAATATTTTTTTTTTAAGGTTTTACAACATGTTAATGGAGGTTTTATAAGCACTTTTCCACCTCGAAACATCAACGAACTAAACCAATATGCGTCAGGAGGTCCAAGGAGCTCAGAGGGAGGTGACAACTTATGATTGCCACTATGTGATCGACCCCTCACCAAAGGGGCGATCAACCACCCCCATCAGAATTGGGTAGAACGCAGTTCATCTTTTCGTGAGTAGATTCGACTTTAACTTGATTTCTCACTCCAAAACAGCTTTTAGTACATAAAACTAGTCCAAAACACTTCATTAAAACATGTTAAGATATAAATAGACAAACCCCCTTTAATTTCCATACCTAAATCATAATCAAAAGTCACAAATTCGGAGTTAATATAAAACAGAAACCAAAAGATGCTTATATCTGATTTTTACACTTCAAACAATGTAAATAAATCTCTTTCATGCAACAAGTTAATCCATGATTTGGCTTTCCATACATGTTTCCAACATTTAGATTTCTCCAAAACAAAAATTTTGTTCCTGGTTTTTAGTATTTTATCTCAAATTTACATATATACACACACAACATATGAGCAACATGCATATCCGATTTTCATAAAACTCGGGTCCTAACTCAAACATTTAAAGCCCAGGTCCTAACTCAAAGATTTATGCAATAAATTTGTTAAATAAATTTGGAATAAAGCTTGTGAAAAAGAGTAGATTTGTTTTTGTGAAGAATCTTAACTGAAACCCTTGAAAAATGTCTATAAACTTTAACCACTACTTGAATATCGAACCTTCCATGGAGTTTAGCTATGGAGTTAGGGTTTTTCTTTAGGTTTCTAAACATGGAGAGAATGATCAGAATTTAAAATAAAGAGAGAGAGAGAGAGAGATAGAGAGATAGACTTTTTTGGAGAGCGAATAAGAGAGTTGAGTGTTCTAATCAAGGGGAGAGTAGGCCCTTTCCATAAAAGGGAAGGTCTAAGTCATTCGGACATGGGATAAAGGGAAAATAGATATATCACATGAAATAGCATCTAGGAGATTGAGAAGTGTGGATTGGTATAATAGTAATTATGGGAAAAATGCCAGTGGTGTTTTGGGACATTAATAAAAATTGGTAAATCTTGAAATGTTATATTTTAAATTAGAAATTAGTTTTCGTTTTAAAAAGAAAATTAAATTATGCGAAAATTTTTAATCAAGCTAATTTATGGAAATTTTAAATTATGACACACTAATTAAGTAGATTTACACATAATTAATCAAATTAAAATTTTGGCTGTTACACGTTCCTAAGTGAAGTTGTCACTATGAATTGGTGTTATCAAACACATGTATATGTCTTTCAGTAAAAGGAAAATACCCATAATACCTTATGTGTTTTGCTTAAATACCGCTTTTGCCCGTCTTATTATTAAAATACTCAAAACATCTCATGTGTTTTGCATAAATACTGTTTTGTCCCTTTTTATTATTAAAATGCCCAAAACACCTTTATATGTTCAAAATCATACTTAAAATACCCCCTTAAGTAATTAATGTTTTAAAAATTCTAATATTTTTCCTAAGAGGTATTAAATTGAAAGGTTATTTTGTGTATATGTGTTTTTGTTTCCAACGAACTTTTTTAGACGAATTTTTTCATTTTTGATTAAACTTTTCAAAAAACTAAATTTATTCTTCCAATCTTTACTAAATACAATTGAAAGCACTATTAAACCAAAATACTGAATAAATTCAATCTTAAGAAGTTAGAAATGTTCAAAATAATTGAAGTATTTGCTTAGTTAAAATATTTATTTGAACTTTTAAATTGCCTTTTCCTTAAATTTTAAGTCAAGTTATATTTAAAATAACATTTAATATATACTGGGAAGGATAATATTAGAATTTTTAAAAAATTAATGCTTCAGGAGGTATTTTAAGTATGCTTTTGAAACTTAGGGGTGTCTTGGAAATTTCAATAATAAAAAAAACAAAAGTGGTATTTTGACAAAACATATGGGTTTTTGGGTATTTTTAATAATACGAAGGGCAATAGTCCTATTTAGGCAAAATAAAGAAGTGTTTTGAGTATTTTTCTTTTAGTAAACAAATATATGGGATTTTAAAATCATAAAAGAGATCTTAAGATTTTAAAATCATGAAAGAGTTCTTAATATTTTAAACTTGTGAAAGAGATTTTATCATTAGTAATAAAATATAGTTATTGTACACATTAAGGGCCCGTTCGGTTAAGGTATTCGAATTATAGTGATTTGGATTCTTTTTAAATAGTATTGTGATTTAGATTGTGATTTAAGTAATATGATTTGAGTTATAATTCGAGTTATTGTTTGGTTGACAGAGTATTTAAAATTGAATTTGGATAGAATATTGAAATATGTGTTTGGTAAGTTTTTGAATCCTAGTTTACAACAGAACCACATTACCCATCAACGATAAGAAATATTGGGGAAAGCAAGCATCAACGGTAAGAAAATTTGGAGAAAAGCTGGCATTTGTAGAGATTCACGTGAGTAATAGTGTCGGGAATCTTCACTGTAACATGGGCATTGAAATTGGGGGAAAACACCCCGAGGGTGAATTCAGGAGATTTCACTCAAGAGGACTTAAAAAGTTACTCAGAGGATTCAAATAACAAGCCACCAAACGCCAACTAATGGGGTTTTCATTACTCAAATCAAAATTTGAGTACACACAGTTATAATAGTCATTGAACCAAACGGGACCTAAATATTTTCTTAGTTAATTTATTACAACGCCTTAAATAGTGTATAAAAATATTAGAAAACCAGCAATTTTAGGCAGTAACTATTTTATATATTGTTGCTTATTTGTTGTACAAAATCTAAATTTAGAGGGTGAAACTTTCTTTATTTTCCCTATTTTTCTTTGTCATATGATTTTAAGTTTTATTGAGCATCTAAAAATATTATAGTTATCTTCAGTTGACATATATTTAGCTTAATATATGAGAAAATTAATCCTTTTTTTTTTTCATTTTTTTGATCACCTACATCCAAGCAAGGGTCTTTACAAAAACGTGACAAATTCTAGGCTTGATTTATACTATAAAGAAAAAATATTTATAAATAATGCCATTGTGATGACTTGGTTTCCTAAGCCATTACTTAACTCGTTTAAACTTTATTTCTTATCCTTAATCTTACTTACTAGTGATATAATACGGAGTAATTTTTTTTTAAAAATAACACTTGATATTTTTATAACTTTTGTTGCAATATAATTAGAAACATTCATACTTCAATAAATACAAGGTTGTTCAATACAACAAAAAACAACTATAGCAAGGCCATGAAACATTCTGATTGTTCTTCTACATTGCCTCCTATAGCACGAAGGAACTTTGATAAGCTTTTGCTCAATAAGCTCAAACATATCTTCTAAAAAGTTTATCTTAAAACATTTCTTGTAAAACATCCTTTTTAAAATGTTTCCTTGAAAAACTTTATTGTAAAGCATTTTCATAAATGTTTCTCATTTCTTTTGTAGAACTTCCTCTTAAAATATTTTCATACACATTCCTCATAAAACGTTCTTAGAAAACCTCATAAAGCTTTTGCCATAAAACATTCTCTCGTAAAAGGTGTCTCATAAAATATATTTTGTGAAACATTTTCTCATAGATTTCTTTCATAAAATATTTTCTCGTAAAACATCTTTCACAAAATGTTTTATGAATGTTTTTCAAAAAAATTTTCACATAAACATTTATCATAAAGGAATACAAGCAAAGATACTGTGCATGATTCCATTTATACTTCATTATGAACTTCATTTTCATCTTGCTTATCTTGAACTTCGGGCCTAAGTGTATGTACCGAATGCACAAGACCATCGAGCAACAAGATCATAACTTAACTTTACTTAACTTATCTTGATCCTTGTCTCATACAGGGATGTATACTTTTTGATCCATCTCTTAAGTCTGGAGGCTTAAAATTTAACTGATCCTCCTCTTAGGTAGGGATTTACACCTTTCTAATATGCCCCTTAGGTCTAGAGGCTTAAACTTTAACTCTAATTACCTTATCAAAGAGGCTGGTACAACATTTATTTATCTTTTCTCTCTCATGTTTGGACCTTCTAGTTAATCTTAGTGAACATGCTTCATTTCATGAATTAACATTTAACTTTATATAATCATTTCTTGATAGACATATCAAATGTAAACATTCTTCAATCAATATTAAGCATTGAAAATCACATCCTCATGCCATAGGTGAGGTTAGAAACTTACTTCAAAACCTCAAACATACATAGAATTTTAAAATCATTTTCTTTATGACAAGGTGAGATTCAAGACTTACTTAGATTCCACTCTAGTGTTTTCTAACTTAATCCTTTTATTCTATTAGTCAGCTTCATGTCTTGTTCAAACTACACCCGACTATTTTCTTAAATCTTTATTATTGATTTATTTCCACACTTCATAACTTAGACAAACCATTGTTAGATCATAAATCCTATTATACAGTTTTGCACTTAACATTATGTTAAACATTTATCATTTAAGGACGTTAAGCTTAATCAAAGTACTTAGTGCTCATTTTTAAATCGTTTCGAAAAATTTCGTAAATTTTATAAGTCAATTTCCTTGTGAAATTAACTATAATATGTGTTTTAACTTTTTTCAAAATCAAACATGTTCAGGGACTTTCAGTCATTTTGAAATGGGCAGATTTGAAAATCTTACTTTTCTACTTGATCCAATTAGAATTTAAGGAAAATTTCTTCATGAAAGTTGTTTGTCGTGTAACAAAAAGTGCAACGATTTAATTCATTAAGCTTAACTTTTCTAGTTTATGTTTGAACTTTGGTCTTTTAAGTATATCATCAGAGACATAGTCTATAATATTATTCTATAACACCCACTTACTTGACGCAGTTTATAACCACTTTTAAAAACTGTTCTAATGTCCATTTTGAATTCTGTCGAAGTTTCTGTTGAGACAGATTCACTTCTCATATGTGTAGACCCATTTCTATTCTTTTAGACATATCCTCAAGCACATATCACAAAAACCAACTAGCCCATACAATCTCTTTTATAATCCAAACTCTATAACACAACATATCACATGATTTCATGAACTTTTCAAGTTTGGAGGCTAGGGTTTTTTTTTTTTGTAAAATATCCAAATCACTTATATCTTTTTTGACAATCATAAACCTCTGGTAAAAACACCTACTTTAAGCTTAAATTTTATATGACATACTTAAAGAAAGTTAGGATTTTTACCTTGAGATCATCTTGAAACCTATTCCAAAGTGATAAAACTTATTTCTAAGGATGATTTATGGCTAGAACTTGATAAAGTTTTTGGGAGTTCTAGGGTTTATAAGGGCAGATTTGGAGAGAGAAGGTAGAGAAAGTAAAGTTTTAGATTTCACCAAGTGTATGGCTATTTATAGGCCCTTCTAAAAGCATATTTGTTAAAAAAAAAAAAAACTTCTAATTCCCACTGTTCCCCTCTCCCCTCTTATAATGGCTATTTTTTATCGAGAATAGTGTGGAATTTTCTATACTTTTGAAGAAAAAAAGTCAAATTTTTCCTTGAGTTTTACAATCTAAGTTTATACTGTGCGAAGGTTTTCTTATACTGTTAGTATTCTTTCTACAATCTTCCATTAGTTTCCACAGTCTTCCATGACTATCCATTTTTTTTATTTAGTATAATTCCTATATTTTATTCTTTTATATAGTATAATTCTTATACTATATTTCTGTTATAAAATCTATTACAATAGATTCTTTGATGGTTTTATTTTTAGCTTTTTTTCACCTACTTATCATTTAACTTTCTTCTTAAAGTCTTTAAATATTTATTTCATGAATATTTATCACAAAATTTGGATTAAGAAAAATCCTTGTGACTTTAAAATCCTTCTTTAAGCATTTAAAAAATTTTTGAGATCTAACTCATAAAATTTGTTTGTATGAAATACATCATATTTCATAAAGGTTTGCACATTATTCACATGTATTACAAGACTTCGTATTTACATGTAATTTCTAAGGAAATTCATTGTTTAAATCTTATCTTTATTTTATACTTTAACCAATAAATTTTTCCATGGATATTGCAGCCATAGCCATATCATCATAATATATTTAGAATGCTAAATATACCCTTAAGATACCCGTCAGTATTATGACAAATATTGACTAGTTACGGGCCACGATACTAGTATCAAATTGAGATTCTGGTTGGTAACCAACAATATCAGCGGTAGCACAACCATTGTCACAGCCAAAATTCTGAAATGGTTACAAAAATTCACCAAAACTTTCATTAACATCATGAACAATGCAAAAAAGTCAGAGCAAAATTTACAAAATCTAAAAAATATGTGAATCTAAAAAAAGTTTAATCATCTCAACTCCCAGCCTAGAGGAGATCTCTTTGGTACCGCAGATTAGTGGAGAATGGAAGTGACAAAGGAAATCTGGTCTTTTTCGCTTGGTTGCGACGAAGGAGATGTAGATCTGATCTTAAGATTCACGTGTGTGGAGAAGTCGACAAAAGTAGAAGACATAACTAGTAGATTTGGTCAGACGTGGATATGGGCGGCAATGGCAGATTTAAAGTCGGGTCGACGGTGGAGAAAATGGCAGTAACAGAATTCTCAACTCGGGCATTGGTGTTCTTCATGATCATCGAGGGAATTCTCAAAGATTGCATGTGTTGATGAGGAGATCTTCGGCAGAGGGGCAGACCCCGGGAACTTTCATTGCCTAATGGTTGCTTAATTTAAGCTCTATGTGTTTTTTTTTTTTAATTGAAATGTTTATTAATCAAGAGGGTATAATTTTCTAATCAAATAATTTTGTTTAAATAACATGACAGTAAATGCAAGAGTTTTTTGAGGTATCGCAAAGTTCAATCCCGAGTTTTTTCCATGGCATCTGTCTTAAATATCTCATCCAACTGAGCCACGTTGGGCCAAGGAGGCAGCTGCCCCTCAGCCTAAGTGGCTCTTTTATATTTGCAATATCTCTATTAAAGTTTTTAAATTAGCCTAAGTGGCTCTTTTATTTTTGCAATATCTCTATTAAAGTTTTTAAATTAGTTTAAGCTAAATCTCTAATTTCTACTTTTGAATTTTGATATCCTTATATATCAAATTTAAATTATCAAATAAATTAAAAGCCAACTAAAATATTATATGAATTCATAATTTTGAGAATTGTAAACTTTAAAAAGTGAATCAGACTCGATTAAAATAGTTGTCATATTGTTTTAGTTGATATTGTTGGACCTTTGGTTTAATTCATGCCCCTCTCAAAAAATCTTCTAGCTCCACCATTGTCTACATCAATTAGAGTTTGACTTATGTTCAATACAAAAAAAACATTAATTTTAGCAAATTTTGTAAATTATCAAGGAACCAAACAATGCATTTTATGTTTTGGTTGTAACATTAAATTACAACGGATGTAGTATATATATGGGATTAACTTTTCGAATAAGGTTTTTTATTTGTGTGAAAGTTGTATCAAATAATGCTTGTACAAGGACTGAGGGAACCATATGTTGCACTAGTCTTTCAGTTTTTATTGCGTGTTTTTTCTGTTGAGGGAAAATACATTTTGAAAGTATGAAAAGGCAATACAAACACCAAGCTACACACAGAGCTTCCTATTTTAAGCAACAAGACACCGAGAAACAACCGGTTCATCAATATACTCGAATGCAATGCTCCCAGAAAAATAATGGATAAAAGGCTCTACTAATGGAAAACACCCAATGAACTATGTCAACGATTGAGCACTCATAAGGAAAAATTAACAGTGCGCAAATGAATTCCCACTTTTAATATAATATAAAGTAATAGAAAATTTTCAAACCATTGAATCTACTTAAAATAACTATTTTTATGCATATCCATTGAAAACAGACACCTGCTAGGTTATTTTTTTAATATACCCATTGAAGAATTAAAACACCATTGATTTTTATTACCATTATTTTTTTAGTCCTTAACATCACCTTTGATTATAGTGTTTGGAAAAATCTAATATTTAATAAGTATAATTAATCAAGGATTTTTTTAATAACTATGCTATTATAAGTTAATAAAAAAGTAAGAGTTTAGAACTTATAAATGCAAGTTCCTATTAGATTGTCAAGAACGACAACAATATGAGAAACTTAGTCATGCTATGTATGTTAAGCAAGTTTAGGAATAACTACGAGCTTTTAGCTAGAAGGCTTTGTTAGGTTAGTGTCTTAAGGAATTAATACTTTAATTGTATTTATGATAGTTTTGGTGAAATAAATAATAATGTGAAGATTTCATGTATTAATAATGGTCCTCGTATTATTTTTATAATAATGTTTATATATTTACAAACATGTGATCTGTGACTATTAGAACTAATTCTTGAAATTGGGCATATATAGAGTTTATATATAAGTAAATACAATTCAAAGATTAATAGTCTAAATTGTACAATTCGTAGTTTATACATATAGTTGGGCACTCTATACATGTTAAGATTGTAATGGGGATCTATGTTCAATTGGGGAGGCTGTAAATCTTAGTTGTCGGAACAGATTGGTTCCATGGTAGACACGTTAATGTGATAGACCTACAAGTGATCGCACACTGGACTAGACTGAAAATTGTATTGATTTGATAATAATTCTGTTTCACTTAAATCAATTCACTTTAATAATAATTTATGTGTCATCTTGAATATGAAATGGATTCATAACTCCATGTTTGTAGCTTATATCTTTTAATATGTCAAACGCAAGAGTTTCAATGAATGAAAGCTCTATTGTCGGTATGTTAGAGATGCAACCTATATTGGATGAGAGTATAATCCATAGGTACGGAATTCATAGCTCTTTAACAAATAGCCAACGTTATCCTTTCAAAGGCATTATTCAAGTATGGGAAAATATAACAAGGCCTCAATCATATGGATATGTATGGTGATCATATGATATTTTGTTTGTATATATTACAAAAGGAATGAATTTTCAATTAGTGAAATAATAGAACTTTAAAACAAAATAATCAAAAGGTAAAATGGAACTTAGTCTGTCATATGATTGTGGATAACCTATAAGGATACATATAATATAAGAGGTCATGGATAAGACATGTTTCATGTGTCTTTAATTTATCTGTTATATTGGAGCTAGATAATATATGTATATTGAATCTCAATGCCAGCTCATTAATTCTTTTATGACTAATCGAACAAATATAGATTATCATAGGTAAGATAGAAATGTATGCGAGTCAGGCCATTGGGGCCTAATACGACGCATAAGCCACAGTCCTAGTTGGACTGCTAGTGGGCGCAAGCCTACTAGGGTAGGAGCCACAAATGTTAATTTTTTAGAAGAATTAATTATTTAATTAATTCTAGAAAAATAGAAATTCAAATTGGTAATTGAAATTTTAGATAATTAATCATTTAAATTTGGTATTTGATTAATTAATTTAAATTATAGTTGAAATTTAATTACGAATTATTATTCACAATTTAATATGGATTATTATTTTAAGTAATAAAATTCTAATTCAAATTGGATTTAATTAAATTGAAATTATCCTACATGATGCAGATAATCACAAATTCCTACACTGTAACGGCTTGGAGATCTTGAATTCCCCAGCTAGTGGGTGGCATGTGCAAGCAGAGGGAATCTTCCTCTATATGGCAATATTATCTGATAAGGAAAGAGAAAATGTATCTCCCGATTCCGACAGACTTATAGCTCTTCTTACTACTTTTATAACTAAAGATTTGGGGTCCTTAATTATTTAAGAGACTGTCTAAGTGTAAATTAGAGGGTACAGCTTAGATTACATGTCTTTAGTAATCTCAATCTCTCAGCATTTAAGTGGTTAGAAAGAATGCAGCTATAGTATAGATTTGTTGAATTGTGCGCACATACACAATAATCTAAAGGAATAGAATGACATTGAAGATCTAATTGTACAGGTTCATTCTTAAAGAATTGTTTAGTCAGAATGTTGTTTCGATCTTCAATTGGTACATTAAATTAGATTTATTTAATTAATTGTTTATAACATTATGAGTTAGTTTCCTAGTGGTTAAACAAAAATTTTTTAAATTTAGCTACGTCACCAAACCAATTTTTTCTATTGCTAATATATTGAATTAATATTTTAGAGAGATGGTAATCTAAGATTTCTATATGTGAATTAGTATGCATAAGGAATATTAATTATTTGTTATCAGGGGAATGTATAGCAAATAGTAATTAGTTATCATTTGTTAATGCCATCATCAATTGTTTTCTGTTTATATGAGTTTCAAAGTTCATATTTCTGTTGTAATATATTTATTAGATTAATTACGATTAAAAGGTTTACTTTTCATGTTATTTTTTTTTCTCATAATCTCTTTTCTTGACTTGTTTTCTAATCTCTTACACACACACACCCATCTAATATTCATGATTTTTCTTTTATTTGTTTACACATTTCCTTTTTATATCGGCTAATTTCAAGCTTTAATATCCATATCTTCAAATCATTTTATTGTTTTAATTTTCTCTTTGTTTTATTCTCAGGCTCAACCTCATTTAAAAAATATTTGTCAAAATGATCTCAATGCAGCAGATCTAATTATCATTCCTGGAGTTTGGAATCATTTATTGCTTCAGCAACTTTTTTCGCCCATTGGTAGAGGTCAAATCCCTACCAATCCTTTGAGAATTTGAATGGTTTATGATTATCTCATTTGGCATTTCATTAAAAATGGAGATTATCAAGTTAAATATGATTATCAGTAGCAACTACCTCAAATCATTCTGCTTAATCTTCTAATAAATGGTGGAATTTATTCTAGTCCTTTTTCTTTTCTAATAAATTTAAGGCTTTCTCTTAGAGAGCGCATCACAATGCTTTGCCTATTTTACGGTCTTCTTTCAAAGAGAAATTATCCTTTTTATAAATTGCTATTTATGTGACGAGTAAAACCAACTTAGTTGATTATAAGTTTTTTCACCTTAATCATAAGTTGAGGGTTTCTAATTCTTGAGAATCCACCAATCGCGTCTTTTTTTTTTTTTTTGAAACCCCCGGTTGTTTTTTATTTTTTATTGTTATTTATGTTTTAGTTTTAATTTTTTTAAAATATATTAGATTTTTTATTAAACTATTTTTATTAAAATGGTCAAAATATTTTTTTTGATGAAAATTAACAATTAAAAGCTAAATCACGCTTTTTAAAAAAGTTAAATCTAGTTAAATAAAAAAATTAGAGACTAAATAGCATATTTTTAAAAAACTTGGGCATAAACCTAACTATTTAAAAAAATATATAAAAGAAGTTCTTTTAATTCCTTCGGCAAAACGCGCTTTTTTTTCTTTTTAAATAAATCACAGAAACACCAAACCAAACCCCCCGGCGGACCCTGTATTCGCGGCCACAGTCCTGTTATTAAAGAGCCAAATGCGAGTGCTTTCTGCTAACGCTCAACAGTGACGAGAGAGAGAGAGAGATCAATGAGTTCGAAAGAGAGTTGCGGAAACGAGCTTCGAATCTCAGTGATCGATGTCTCTATTCCGCCTCCAAATGGTGATAACCCCCTTCTCTAAACCCTAACTGTTTCTTTTCTTTTTCTTTTTAGAACTGGTTTTGTCGTTGATATTGGGTTTATTTTTGCAATAGTGTCTGTTTTAACTTAGTTTGATTTAAGCATCGTAATCTTATAATTTTGCAACTCATTTTTCTTTCGCTTATATGGGTCATTTCATCTGTGGGTTTGTATTAAAGATTCAATTTTGAGTCAATAAGTTTGTTTTGCAATATACAAACGCTCAATTATGCCAAATGGGTATGTCAAAATCCCCATTTCTAGTTCAAATAATCCTGCATTTGGAAGGAAGGTGGACAGAATTAGCTTTTTCTGGTATTACTTTGGTTTGAAGTGTTGGCAATTGGTTTCTTTATGTGCCCTTGTAGGGCAGCGGAGCAGCTCGTCGGTATCGAGCAAGACCCGGCAAAGTTCACGCCGGCAAACACCAGGTTCCACCGCGGAAGTTGTAGCATCCGCCGCAGGTTCTGCACTAATGATGTCACCTCGACACCGACTGTCAGTGTGTCATACGTGTCCACTCCAGTGATGGAGGAAGACGAGGTTGTGGATGGCGACTTTTACCTTTTGGCTAGGTCATATTTTGATTGCCGAGAGTACAAAAGGGCTGCTCATGTGCTTCGCGATCAGACAGGAAAGAAATCAGTGCTCTTACGTTGCTATGCTCTTTATCTGGTTAGTGGCATTCTCTTCTGGTAATCTTATATTTGTTGCTTTTGCTTCACTACTAGAAATCCCAAGTTATTTATAGTGGGAGATATAAGTTATGCTTTTGGCTAAACTATCTTTATGCTAAGCAAATACGTGTAATGGAACAAGTACATGCAACAATAAAGTGTATATGAGATTTTGGCTTGTTTTAACTATTTTTAGCTAGAAGCTGCAACTACGGTGGACATACAATGCATGAACTAAAAGAACCCTTCCAGATATTGTACACCGGACATGGTCCAATATAATGCCATGTTTCTTTTGTTTCCGTATTTTTCCCCTCCCCCTCTCCGAAAATATTGTGCAAGTCTTTCGCCAAAATAAGGACTTTTAATTTTCTTGGGTGCTTAACAGCTTATTGCACTTTCATTGGAACAAAATTTTATATTTTTTTTTTCTCATTTTTTTTGTTTAATGGAGGCCGGAGAAAAGCGCAAAGAGGAAGAAACTATAGAGCTTGGGGGACCATTGGGTAAGATATGCTGTGAACGGTGAACTAGTTTCTTTTAGAAAGAGAGCTATCAACACTTTGCAAGAATGGCACTATTGATCCTTTTGGGTTATACTTGTATGACATTGTGCTCAAAGAGAAAGGGAGCGAGAACCTTGCTCGTTCGGTTCTTGTGGAGTCTGTGAATAACTACCCTTGGAACTGGGATGCGTGGTCAAGGCTGCGGTCATTACGCACTACAGTTGACATACTGAACAGCCTTAGTCTCAATAACCATTGGATGAAGGACTTCTTTCTTGCCAGTGCTTACCAAGAACTAAGAATGCACAATGAGTCCTTAACAAAATATGAATATTTGCAGGGAACTTTCAGTTTTAGTAATTACATTCGAGCTCAAATTGCAAAAGGTCAGTATAGCTTAAGGGAATTTGAGACAGTTGAAGCAATCCTTGAAGAACTTCTGAGGAATGACCCATATCGAGTGGAAGACATGGATATGTACTCCAACGTGCTTTATGCCAAGGAATGTTTTTCTGCTCTGAGTTACCTTGCCCATAGGGTATTCTTGACGGATAAATACAGACCAGAATCTTGCTGCATTATTGGGAATTATTACAGTTTAAAAGGGCAGCGTGAAAAGTCAGTCTTGTACTTTAAAAGGGCGCTTAAACTGGACAAGAACTATTTGTCAGCTTGGACGCTTATGGGCCATGAGTTTGTTGAGATGAAAAATACTCCAGCTGCTGTTGATGCCTATCGCCTTGCTATAGACATAAACCCTTGTGATTATCTGGCATGGTACGGACTAGGACAAGCTTACGAGATGATGGGTATGCGGCTTTAGGCTCTCCATTACTTCAGAAAATCTGTATTCTTGCAGCCGAATGATTCTCGACTTTGGATCTCCATGGTTCAGTGCTATGAAACTGACCAGCTTCACATGCTCGAAGAAGCAATCAAGTGTTACAAAAGGGCAGTTAGTTGCAACGACCGGGAAGCAATCGCCCTGCACCAGTTAGCAAACCTGCATCAAGAACTCGAAGAGGCAGCTTTTTACTACAAGAAGGATTTCGAAAGGATGGACGCTGAAGAGAGGGAAGGACCAAATATGGTTGAAGCTTTGCTATTTCTTGCCACACACTGCAGGGACCAGAAGAGATTCGAAGAAGCAGAGGTTTACTGTACACGTCTTCTGGATTACACCGGCCCAGTAAGTTCAATTATTTTTTTCCTTGACTGTTATATTTGTAAAACTAAAAAATATGCTCTCGTTGCGATTTTTTTCACAATTCAAAAAATTAGATAACTGCGTTTTTAACTTTTTATTTCTCATTTCTGCAGGAAAAGGAAACAGCAAAGAGTTTGCTGCGAGGAATGAGAATAACACAATCCAGTTTCCCCTCTATGGATGTTGAACACTGTCCTCCCTGATATTCCCATGAACAGACTCTAGAGGCGGGTTTATGCTAGTTTCTAGCTCATGGTAAATCAACAGCCGATTAAACGTGTGGAATCAAGTCAATTGAAGATGAGCATGGTCTGGACCGCTGCGATAGATTAAACTGTCTGCTTATCCTATTACTGATGTCATTATTGGGGGAAAATGTCGTAGCTGCTGATATTGTATGCGTTGTGTCTAGGATGCATACCCAAGTGTGAAATTCATTTCTTGACTCTATATTACAACCTCTTCTTTTGTTTTGTTTTTGTTTTTTTTATAGGACATCAGAATTGTAGCTCGAAGCCTGTGGCAGTTCTTTTGGTTGGTCTGTTGTTGATATGATGTATTTTAGATTTTGTGTCAAATCAAAACTCACCTTTGTTACCCTCTTGAGAAGTGAGATATGGTATTGTTTGGTTGTAACACATCTACTTCATGTAGCAAGTAGCCAAAATTTGATAAAACTAGACAAACAGCAAATTCAATTTTGTGATGTATGATATCAACAACTGCTGGACTTCATTTGGTCTTTCCACGTAAGTTTTTCTTTTACTTCAGAATCTCTCTACAGACGCCATTCTTTTTAGTCTACAACAGCTGTCATATCTTCGTTTTCTTCTCATCTTCAACATCCTATAATTGTGCGCAGAAAAAATAGTTATAAAAAAAAAAATTAAAGCGAGAAAATTGGGATGAAATATTTCAAGGCAATTTTAAACTTGAAGATGCTACAAGTAATAAATAATACATCATATATGATATATGTCCATAGAAACACTTACCCATCGTTTTGTTTGTTGGTTCGATCTGTATTGATTTGAACAAAAAATCCAAACAGTAATCTAAACCATTGTTTGGATGAATAGTTAAAGTGTTAATTTGAATAGGAAATTCAATTTGAATTTGTGTTTGGATGAGTATTTATAATTATAGTTTGAAGTATAAAAAATTATTTAATTAGAGAATAAATCTAAAACATGTAAAAATAAGTTATTTGATTGAAACATAATATAAAATAATAGTGTTAAATTTGAGGGGGGTTTGAATACTAAGTTAGATAGTTCACCCGTCAGTTTAGTTTGAATTAAATGTTTTATCAAATACCAATTCAAATTGATATGGTTGTTCGGATTGAACTAGTAAAACAAACGAGATTGTTAGCATTTACTAAATTCTCAATCTTGTCGAAATCGTCATCAAAGCTCTCGTCTCCATCATCTGGTGGACAATGTACTGTAATTAACAGTCAACGCCATCAAATCAAAAGAAGAATGAATGTGAAAGACTATAAGAAACTTCCACTAAACAGACATTCTGTGATCATGCAAATTCCAATGCTAATATCTTTTACTTTTGTATTTGGTAAATCAAGAAGGTCTCCAAATATGATCTGCAAACAACTAATTCTTTTAGCTAGCTTAACAAATTGTTCAACATGATCATGGTCAAAGACTAAGACAATTGCCTATATAAACTGCTACTTACGGGCAACATAGCTGTTAACAAGAGTGAAATATATCTTTCAGAACCCCCTTTCTTTCATAACATTTGGGCACAATTCATATTTTTAACTTATTTACCAAAATTATTTGCCAAAAAAATTATTTGCGAAATGAAAGTATAACAAAGCTTGGTTTAACATAGGCTTTTTTTTTTTTTTTTCAATTTACAAAAATCTCCATCCATTAGTTTATTAAAAAAGAGACTTCTTATATTTTTTTTTTCCTGAAATGGATTATATAACTATCTCTCATAGTTTCAAAGGAAAAAACAAATTTTAATATAAGCTCAAGTCAGAGAAAAGTAAAAGTAATTGAGAAATGAATTCTTCATAAAAGATCCAATATGAAAGCAACAAAGTCTTCTCTTCTGAGACAAAAAACAAAAAAGCAAAATTGAACAAATAACAAAAACCTTAATAGAAAACACTTATCCTAATTGATATAGATGGAGCCAGAAAAAAATAGTAGAAAGTAGGAAGGACGACATGTAATGTTGGAGGGGCGGAGTATAATTTTTATAGAATGTTATATAGAAAATTATATTAAAAAAAATTTAAAGAGTACGGCGTTTATTTTTGTTTCTATGGCTTTGTCGAACAACCAGATCTTATGTCGCACAAATTTGGAATCGCGTCCATAGAGCAAGTTGACTCGGCATTGCTTGCTTTACCTGATTTTTTGGTGCCCAACTCTACCAAACAACTGATGGATCCAATCCTTGGATCATCCACTATCTCTGACCAATGATTGTTGGCCTATCGGTAATCTTATGCATTCGTATTTTTTTGCATTGATTCCGCAAGTTTATTTTGTGGATTACGAGTAGTAATTTGGTGCTTTACTCGTACGTTTTTTTGTCAAGGGCCTTTAAACATAGGCTTAATTTTACTTTTGACCACTGTAGGAATAACAGTTGTCTCA
This sequence comes from Artocarpus hirsutus, assembly GCA_946598075.1. Taxonomy (NCBI): domain Eukaryota; kingdom Viridiplantae; phylum Streptophyta; class Magnoliopsida; order Rosales; family Moraceae; genus Artocarpus; species Artocarpus hirsutus. Next base: position 56,275 of record CAMOHE010054019.1, read on the forward strand.
TTTTGCTTCTTAAACTTTCAACTAATGCGTTAATGTTTTAAAAGTTCTCCAAATACTAAGCTAATGTATCTCTATAATAAAATTATTAAAAATCTGATGAATTTCATAATATAAGGCACACTTGACTGTTAATAAAGGGTAATCTAGTAAAGTTACTTTTGAAAAGTTTGATTTAAACAAGTGTTTAAACTAGATCATGAGTGCCACATTGATAACATCCATCAACATTTGCAAAGATAAAAAATCATTAGAGTGTCAGTTAAAATGTTAGAGATTTTAAAGAACTGATATTTGATATTACTTTGAGAAAAAAGTGAAATCAACACTTAGAAATATATTCATCTTAGGACATATGTGAGAATACGGTTTGCCAATTACGCCACCTATGCAATTTATAGGCTGTGTGAGTAAATTAGGTAGTACACCACCATTTTACTATCACAATAGTGTTTTAGCGTTTATTTTTTTTCCTATGATTCATAGTATTTCTTCTAACTAAAAGTTTTAAAATACTCTTAAATAACATTTAATTGCCTAACTTTAATCCAAAATACTTATGATTATTTATGTCATTTGTACTTTTTATAAGTTTTATGTTTCAAACTTTAGGATTGAAAAAAAAAAAAATATATATATATATATATATATATATATATTTATACATTTCTCAAATTGACCTAGGGTGGGCCTCTCTTCCAAGTTACAATTCTAAGCCCACTTAACTCTCATAAGAAAACAACAAATTGTAAAAGGTGATTGTGATTGGTTCCCGCTCAAGCGTTATTTAGTAGACCGAGAAGCAGGTGATTCCACTCTGGCAATTTGACATTAATATGTGTATCCAACTGTGGATCCAAAGAACAGATTTTTTTTTTTTTTTTAAAAAAACCTACGGCCACGACAAAGTTTTACTAATTCCAAGACTCGCTTTCAACGCTCAGCCAATCAGAAACCCAGAATCTACAAACCTTCTTTCGTGCGCGTAGAGAAATCTGCCTTGGTGCTAGCAAATTATCCCACAAAAACCCTAAACTCCTTACTGGGTTTTACCCTAACCGAACCAAAACCATTTTCCCATAAACTCAAGAGACCCTTCAGTTTCTCTCTCTCTTCTGTCTCTAGCTCTCATATCTTTTCTGCAATTATTTTTCTTTGAATTTTTTTCCTTCTTCTGTGTTTGTTATTATTATTTTTGTCTTTTTTTTAGCTTCATATTTGCAGCAATGGAGGTGATTTTGTACTGCCCTGGAGAGATGAGGTCTCTCCTGGAAGCCATGGTCCTTCAGGCCGTCCGCGCCACTGGGAACTCTCTTGCTCTGCTTCTCATGACGGTATATGCTTAATTTTTTCTTGCCCTTTTTTTATGAACATGAATTTCTTATTTCTTTTGTTAAAAATTATCCCATTTGAGCAAAAATTGGCTTAAAATTATTGTGTTTAACTTACATTTTAGGCTTAGCCTTTTGTGGTTGTGGAAATAGCGTTTCTCTTTTGTCAATTTTGTGAATTTACTTTGTTTTGCTAACAACGGTTGAGAGTTTCTAGAGTTTTACCAGGTTGTTTGTGTTCTGAAACTTTGTTACTCCAACTCTGAATGTTTGGGGTATGGCTAGATTTTTCTTTGTTATAGGTGTTTTACTCAAAATGGGGGATAGAATGTGGGAACCTTCTTCATTTCAGTATGGTTTTAGTATAGAGTTGTTCATTGGGCACGCTTGTATAATAATTGTTTGTAACTCTTTTTCGAGGTAAATACAGATAGTATTTTATTGTGTAATTTTCTGGGTTTTTGACGACAAATAGTTGGTTTAAAGAGTTGTTGATTGTAAGTGTTTCTCTCTCAAAAGCTTGCTGGTGTTTGGTTTCTACCTTCTAGGCGTGTCCGACATGGGTTTATAGGATATCTAGTCCTCCTTTGTCCATGTTTGTCTCTGTTTGTTCAGTCCCATGTGGTTTTGACTGGTTCTTGAGACTCCATGGAGATTGCTACCTGTGTTCTTTTATTCATTTTGGAATGAGTTTTTCACTTTTTTTTTTCTATCAATGAAAGAGCCGTGCTTATAGCCAGGGAAGATTTTTCGTCACCAGGCTACAATCCACGGTTGCTATGAGAAAGTTGTGCTGCTCCTTTAAGGCACGTTTTGAAAAAAGAACAAAAAGGAAAGAAACCTATGCTTTCATGTTTTCTTTATCGGAAACAAATTAGCATCCACTATATGCTCCTTATCTTGTTGTTTTTATTTACTTTTTCTTTGTGCTTGAGGGGGGATTGGATTATGTCAATATGTCGGTTTTCTTTGTTAATATCAGCAATGAGAAATGATTATCGAAGTTCTTTTTTTCTTTTAGTTTGTTCACATTTCAGATTATCTGCGAATGATCCGTTATTTTGTATGCTTGTTTGTTGAGATCTTGACAAATCAGAATTATCATGCAATATTGGTCTTTTGTTGACATTTGTTTAAGTGTTCAGTATTTAATCTCCTTGTCGTGATTATGTTTTGTGTAAGTATAATATGAAAGTAATTAATTAAAGGGATACTTAAGTTGTCTCTGCAAAATAGGGTCCAAGCTGGATTAATTATAGATGGAAAAGTTTTAAAGTTGTTTTATTGTTTTCTGCTTGCTGCTTCCATAGCCTCTCTTACCATGACAAAATTAAACTATTTTTCAGACTGGTTCCCTGCTGAATGGCGTCAATGTGTCATCAGAACTGACGGCAATTGATGGAAGGTAATAATAATAGTAAATGTACGCTATTTGGTACTCAGCAGTGAGGGGATATGCGATTAAGTTGGATGTTACTTTCCTTTGCAGATTTCCTTTCGATGAACTTCACAAATTGAAACAGCCTGTTCAAGAAAACAAAGATTCTAGTGATACTGAGGATGAAGACGACGATGAAGATGAGGATGACACTAATGATCAGGACGACGATGCAGGTGATGAGGACTTCTCGGGTGAAGACGGGGAGGAAGAGGGCGATCCTAAGGATGATCCTGAGGCCAACGGTGACGGAGGAAGTGACGAAGATGAGGAGGATGACGACGAGGATAATGACGACGACGACGACGATGAGGATGGAGAGGATGAAGAAGAGGAAGACGAGGACGAGGATGAAGACACTCCCCAGCCACCTGCTAAAAAGAGGAAGTGAGAATCCCAGTAATTGGGGAGTAGTGTGCGAAATTAATCGGTCAGCTTTCCTAGGGGTAGAAAAGTATTTTCCTCCGAATGAACTCTCAGTAGTGATTAGCTGTTATATAGTGTTCTCTCTGTGGAATCAATGAACTTTGGTTGGGTTGGTTTTCTGTTTATGAATTGGTAGGCTCAGCTTTCTGTTAGCTGTCTGTGAGTGGATTATTTTCTGGAGGTGACTGCAACTCAAAAATGAATCATTTATTTGCTAGTCCAAGAAACAATTTTTGTTTTCCTAATCATATTCTTGTAGTATTTATGCAAGTTAATTTCAGGTTTTAGTATTTTGAATTAAACCACTGAGGACCTTTGAACTTGAGCTTTTACTAACACTAATGTTTTTACTTTGCTGGAAAGACTAATGAGACCTGATCATATTCAAATGCTAAATGCAAAACCCTTGCCATGTAGTTTTTAGAGAGAACTTCAGAAACTTGGTATATTTTCAATTTTCAAAGTGCATGCCCCTATAGTTTCTCATGAGTTCTATTTCTAGCTTATCGCGGTTCTATATTTTTAGGAGATTTCTTCAACGGGTATTAAACATGTAACTTACTGGTAGGTATTTATTTTTCAGATGTCAGATTTTTGTAGAATAGAGCTCGACAGTATCTATTACATTGATGAATGTGTCATGCGACATAATTCTTCATATTATTACAGGCTTTTCAATTTTTAATCTATTTAGGTTCTGCTAGGACCATTAGGCCAACGTTGTTGCTATAAAAATGTGGGAAGCTTACAGGTGAAGGGACCACATATCGTACTATTGTTAGATTGTAACATTTATGATCTCATTCCAATCCAATCGTTGATGGTCTTTGCGGACAATAATTTAGTAGCCTTTATTTTCAATGCTGCTGAGTGTCTTGGGAAGAGCCTTCCTTCGGTTAAAAACTTTCCTTTGATAGTTGATACCTTTGAGGGATTTCAATCTAATTTATAATTTGGGGATGTATCTTTTGTTCGGCATATATAATATCCGTTTGACATTTCAATTCTAACTAATTACAGAGTAAAAAGTTGCTATAATGTAAAACTATCATATGCTATATTTTTTAAACTCAAAACTTTAGTTCTAACTCAAGTGTTAAACGGGCTATAGAATTAATAGACTGGCCAATATGAGCCTTTGAAGCGGTTAATTACAATCTTAAGGATTGTGCTGGTGGGAAGGGCAATGCAGTGGAAAAGTAAATAGTGTGCATTTTTAGGCAATTTGAAATAACGGTTCTAACTGTCAGTTACAATTGTGAATACTATAAAGCTCTAACATGTTCTCAAACCAAAACTGTTGGTTCTAACCGTTCTTTTTAACAGGCACCGTTCTTTCAAACAGCCTATTAAAGAACACTAAAATATTATATTGCATCAAATTTTTATTGAAAAGTTATATTGGATCATGTAAACGACGATAAAGCATCTGAGATGTTTTCTAGCACTCTAACAACTCTTTGCTGAAATTCCCAAAGCAAAATGAAGAAAACAAATCTCAGATGGTCTTTGGCAGTAATACGGAAAGAACAATTTCTGTTTTTAAAAATAGATAACTTTTGAAATCAAATGGTTGTTTTTGGCATTTGATTTATAGGTTTATTTTTTAAAAAAAAATTTGTTAAAAATTTAACAAACTAGAAAACAACAAAAGTAAAAAATGTTGTTTTTTAGCGATTGGTCGGGAGTCACGCCAAGGTTGGGCCAACAACATCCAAGTCGAGGTCCAATGGTCAGGACCCGCTTCATGATTGGTTTGACGAGAAAGGACTTGTGTTGGGGTTGGACAAACGAAGTGGGACCTACACCGCAATTGGACTGATGGGCTTTGACGCACGTGTAAGATCGTACCATTAGGGTAGGACCAATGTTGAGATCAGATCGACGAGTCGAGAACTACGTCGAAACTTTACCCATGAGTTGGGAACCTTGCAGGGTTGGACTGACTAGCTGAGCCCAACCTCAATGACAATCTCGAGCCATCCACCAACCTCGAAGGCAATCTCGGCTCACTACCTGACTCTAACAGCGAGCCCAACCTCACGTTGACATCAATTTGCAGTTAATTTTTTTTTTTTTTTTACATAAAGAAAATAATTCTGAAAACAACTATTTATAGTGCATGTATTTTTCATTCCAACTGCTTAAAAATAGCATCAAATCAGCAGCAATCAGTCTGGATTTAGTAATTCCTATAGTTGACTCTGTCTGTCTTCAAGGATGCCAAATGCCTAATGCCTAATGCAGTCTTGTTGTGACAGTCGAGATAAATATAACAAGTATGAACACAACCAACAGCCAAAAAATGAAACTTGGATTTCTTTGAATAATGAACAGCATAAAAACTTCTAAAAACATGACTTTTTTAGATTATCATCATCAAGAAGGTCGTGTAAGTCAAACCTTGAAAGTTTCCTTAAATAAAATCATGAATTTTCAAGATAGAAGAAACTTGGAAGCAAACATATTTTATTCCAGTAAGATACGCAATGCCTTAATTTGCTAGCATGTCAAAACAAAAAATTCCAACTTGCCATATGTGGCTTTATTTGCTCAGGCAGAAAAGAATCATTGACCTGCATTTTTAAGAAAAGTTGTCAAAAATCTCTCAATGGGCAAATTAATCATATCTTAATTTTTAAGACAAATCCGAATAATCCGAATACTTTAACCATAAATTGATTTTTCAAACACCAAAATTAGCACAAAATAATTTACAATCAATTTAGAAAGTTGCAATTAATCCCAATGTCACTCTCACAAAAATGTCAAAACCACTTTCATATGAATGAAATTCCTAACAATTAGGATATCTATAATTGTACTAAACAATTATACACAAAATGTCTATCAATATTTGGATTTTGAGATAAACTAGAACTACTATGTCCCAGTTATGCTAGAAAACTGTTTGCCTGGTATTACACTACACTGCTATATAAAAAGGAAAAAAGCTACACTACACACAAACGAGTTTACATTTCAACTCCTATTTTATTTTATTTAAGCTATATGTCTCCTTTGATTGAGCATACAATCAACAATGTTACAATGGTTGCCTAGCCTATTACAATTGCTCTACTATAAATTTACATTAGAAAAATCTTTTTCACCTTCTTTATAAAACAATGACCCTCAGTCTTAACATATAATATATTTTTTAAATTGAGACCACTGTTTTATAAATAATACGATTACATAGAAATGCCCTTTACATTAACGATTATCTAGCCTTAAAATGTCGTTCCTCTAGACTATTGAAGGGTTTATTTAATGCCATTATATATTTTATAATATATGTGAAATGACTAGTCTAGCCTTCAGCTGGGTATAATATTGTTTCTTGGACGGACAACAACTGTCCATTTCCTACTCGTGTCTTGGCTTGAATAACTTCCTATTGACACATTAATTAAGTCAACATCTATCCTTCCTTTTTTTTTTAAAAAAAAAAAAAAAAAAAACATTTATCCTCTTTACACATCGGGAGATTGCACATAGCCCATTAAACCTATGCGCCACTCCCGTCCGGACCGGTCCGATTGCCTGGTTGGAGCCAATAATTTGGACATGTTAATAGAGTGTTTTGCTCATATTTAGAAGTAATTAGTTCTAACCAAAAAAATAATTTAAAATTTTTAGTTGCTACAGTAAAAAAAGTTGCTACAATGTAATACTCTCACATGTCATATTATTTTTAACTATTTAATTTTAACCAATACTTTTAAACACTCTGTTAAAATACTGATATCAAGTACTACAGGTTTGTTATCTTTGCATAAATAGGAAATGAAAAATAACCTATGATTATTTTTCTTATCTAATTATATGTTTACTTACAAAATTAGTAATAAAAATTTAATAAGCCCCTTAAATATATGAACGAGGAAAAAGAATCTCTTACCTTTCACTGCCTTAGGTATTACTACTTTATTATTGAAAATGGATATTAATTTATTTATAGATTCTCACGTTATAAATTAATAGTCTTTTAATTGTGGACATTTTAGTAATTATGTTAAGAAGATATATTATATTTTCAAGTGAGTGGGTCTATTGACACCCTAATCTACTCTTTCCACCCCCTTCTATGCCCTTTTAGAGCCTTCCTTTAGTACCCTTCTCAAGGCATATTAATCTACTTTAAGGCCATGTCTATGTTAAAAATACTGTCTCCAAAGCACTATAAACATGTTTACTTTCTATGAAAAGGGAAATGAAAATCTAACCTCCTGTATTTACTTATAAATGATGAAAGTTTAGTAAGTTATATAAATATAGAAAATGAGGAAATATAATCTCAAAACTTTGATTATCTGTTAAAGAGAATAAATGTCGAATTTATTTATAAACCTAAGAAGCACTCATGTTGTAAATCAATAGCATTTTATTGTCGACATTTAATAATTATATTTATAAGACAACTATTTTTGAGTTAAATAAACCCTAAATTGTGAAAGAATTGTTTTTTAATTTTTTATTTTTCAAAATTATTATGATAGAGAAGGAAATTTTGCTCCACCTCTAGAGCATAAGTGTTTTAACCGTTAGATTAACTTTTCTATGGTTTGATTTGCGACTGAAAATAATTCTATAATGCACGACACAAATTTATAATGTGGACAGTCACATATCAAATCGTTAAAATCTTAATCAGACGGTTGAAACACAATGGAGCAAAGTTATCTTCTTCACAATAAAAATTCTTTTTTTACGGCAATTTTTATGGTAGAAAATACAATTTTACACCATCAATAGAGCACTATTGTTTTAGGCATAAGATTAACTGTTTTACAATCAGATCCAAGACTTGAAGCAATTATGGGTTATGCTTTGTAAATTTTTAATATGAATAGTTTAAAAGTTAATCAAATAGCTAAAACAACATGCTCTATCAGTGGTACAAAACTGCATTCTTCACTATAAAAATTATTTTTTAATAAGAAAAAGTGAATTGAATTGTTTAACATTTTAACAACTAGAGAATTCTTACGGTGAAGGCTGATTGCATCATTGGTGAAGCATGAGTATTTTAACTACAGAATCAATTTTTAAATGATCTGATCTATAACTGGAGCAATTCTGTATTGCATGTTGTATATTTTTAATATGTACCGTCGCACATTAGGTCATTATATATTAATCCAACAGCTACACATCCTTCTCTACCGATAGTGCAAAATTACCTTCTCTATTATAACAATTTCAAAAAATATTATTTTGTAATTCTAGTAAAAACTAAAAAGTTAAATAAAATTGTTTCCGGGAATCCTTATAGTAAAGAATACGACTTTGCGCCATCGATGTAGTACATTGTTTTAACCATTAGATTAACTTTTTAACGTTATAATTTGTGACTAAAAGCAATGCTATGCTACACGTTGTAAATTTTTAACGTAAATATCACAAATCAAAGTGTTAAAAAGTTAATTTAATGGCTAAAAAAACATGCTCTATCAGTTTTGCAAAGCTGTCTTCTCTGCTATAAAAATTGCCATTATTTCCCACTGCACCATCCAATGGTAGCAATAATACTAATTATTTATAGAAATACTATTCAAGCCCAATTGTTAGTACTTTACTTTTCTTTCCTATCATTCATCGTGTTTGGTAAAGCTGCCTTATTAATATCATAACTAAGTAGGGCGAGCAATTAAGAGCACTGGTTAGGATGACATCCGTGCATCAAGTAAAACAATCACTTATTGAGCAGATCTGGGTAAAGATTCACTGTCACATAAAGTTTGGCATCATAAAGCACTAATTAGGTTTAAAAGGAAGTTCGAAGTGTCCTCGAAGCAACCAACTCTCCTCAGCAAGCTTCTTTTGGCATAAGCAGTCCTCATCTTCGAACAAAATCTGAGAATGGAACGAGGATTGAAAAGTTAATCATATTAGAATGGACCGTATATATTTTCAAAGTATTTGGAGTGGCACATTTGAGAAATTTACCACAAAAAACAAAAAACTGACATTTATGCCAATGATCCAAAGCATCACATAAAATAAAATTCAGGGGATGCCAAAAGAACGGAGATAACAATGAGTGTCAGCATGCAAGATAAGGTATGAGCGCAAGTCAGACTATATAACCAAAGAACACGACAAGTTCGAATGTTCGAACGTCCATAGACAACAAGAATGCAACATTAAAATTTTCGACAAACACCTATTTGGTATTTTAGTAGATAAACACGTTCCGAATTTAGCCAATGAATGATGAAGTCTGCTATGTTGGAGCAAAAAGTAGGCTTTGAACTTTGAAGTACCGGTCTCGACGACATGGCTATCGAAGTAGCTATAATACTTGGAAACAAAACAGTCATGCACAAACAAAAGAGAACCCGAATGGTTCATCGGACACTAAAATTTTAAGACCATAAGACATGGAACAAATAGAAACAAGATGATGGGATGATTTCATACTCTGATATTCAATCTCAATGCTTTGGTACCTTTAACGTGTATGAAAAATCTCGATCTTTTCTTTGCTCAACTTAAATAACAAAGGAGAACAAGGATGTAAACTTTATGTTGGACTACAGTTAAGCTGTCAAAGTGATTCATGGAACTGAGTTTTTAAATCCTGAACAAAAATTCTAGTTACATCCAATGTTTTAAATTGCGCAATAGGGTATTGAGGCGTTTTTCTTTTGTGCGGCAAGGCGTAAGCCTCGAGACGTTTTGACATGTAAGACTCAATATAAAACCATATAATAATTCCAAGAACACTATAAACATTTAAAAGAAATAGTTATAAATCATAACTTAACATCGTAAAAGTCATATTTGCACTCGATAAAAAAATAAGAAGTCTAAAATAACAAGTTTCATAAGCAAGTATCAAATAAACAAGTCCTGAAACAAACCAGTCATGACATCTAATTCAAAAGTCACCCCTACGAAATTCAATCTTTATAGAATACCAGTTTAACCTGATTCCTCTTATCTAGGCCTTGGCCTATAAATTTACTACAGTCCAACTAATTATACACCAAAAGAAAGTGAAGCCTTAGCCTCATACACCTCAAGGCTAGCCTCAATTAAGAGGCGTAAGCCTCTTCGATTCAAATAGGCTACAGCCTCAATGCGAAATTAGAGCGCCGCCTCAAGGCACAAATTTATTGCACAATTTTATACCATGGTTACACCACTCTAACAATTACCGCATATCCACAAATTCCAATCTAAACGAATCCAATTCAAAATCATGAGCTCAGGAACATACTCCTTGTATCAAAGAATCCACTCAAAACGACACACAAGAATAACTTTCAAAAGCTTTCACTCAAGAGATAAACACACCACAACCACAGACAACAGACACACATCTGATCAATATCCAATAAAATCACTCACCAACGCAGCTTTCCCTATCAAATGCGCTCAATCAACGACAAATTAAATGCACTAAAGGATTCCTCTCAGACCTAGATGCTCAAAACAATAGAGGAATAAATGCCAAAAAAAAAAAAAAGGACAACATTATCAAACAACCATTGAACTCATTCTCTAAGGGCATTACTGATGGAAATGCATTCAACAAGCATTCAGTCAAGAAATTCTCAACCTTTAACCAAGAAATAAACAGCCAAAAGGATAATGATTTTTATCTGCATAAAAAAGCATTCAACTAAGAAATAAAGAAATTCAATGCAATAATGGATTCCTCTAAAACCCAGATGCTAGAAAAATCACATACAAAAACAGCATTCAATCAAGAAAATAAGATTCAAAACACATATTTGTCCAAATATTTCACTAAATTCACTCACTAGGGAAGCTTCCCGGATCGAAAAATCGCGAACTTCGACTTCTCCGAGTACGAATACTCAACCCCATTCTCCTTCAAGAACTCCTCAAGCACCTTCTTGGCCTCCTCAGGCTCAGTACTCTCACACTCAATCTCATAACAAGTCCCAAACTTATACTTGGTCTCATCAACCTCCAATTTCAAACCCTTCCATTCATAAACACTCCTCACATTCTCAAACCCTCCCAATCCAACAAACTCCGAAACCCCAAACTCATCCCTAACCCTCTTCAAAATCCTGGACTCCACAAACCCTAGCTTCCGCGGATCGGCGACGCAATCCCTCCCCAGAGATTCCTCCATTTCCTCCTCGTCCTCCGCCACGCGGCTGATCCCGTCGACAAGAACCGCCCTCGCCTTGAGCGAGACCACGCAGCGAGGCTCCTTGTCGGAGAATCGCACGCGAAGGACGGCTCTCTTCGAGGAGAGCTCGGAACCGGCGCCGTCGAAGAAGAAATTCTCCTGGCGGTGGATAGTCACGAGGAACGGAGACAGGAGCTCCGTCACTCGCCGGTGCGCCGCCGCGTCGGGAAGACGAAGCTTCACCTCCACCTCCATGGAACTTGAGGAATCTAGGGTTTCGAGCTGGGGGTTTTCAGAGACCGATACGGTGCCCTTTGGAGGAGGCGTCTTTGGCGCGATCGAGCTGTTGGAGGAGAGAAGTTGCGGCGGTGGCGGAGGAGGCGGTGGTGGCGGCTGCGGCAGCGCGTTTGCGAGCTTCTTCGAGTTCGTCTTTGTCTTCGATTCGGACTTCGATCTTCGTTGGTTTTCGTCTCAGCATTTCTCTATTCACCTTCACTCCCCTGCGTAGATTTTCAGTGTCTTTGTCACACGGGCGCGCGGATGCTCGGAAAATTGGAGTAAAGAGCGAAATGACTACGTTTTGGGCCTCCTTGTACTTGTAGACCCACTTCCTTCTTTGGGCTGAGGTGGAGGCTCCAACTATAGGGAGAGAGGCAAAGGTGCCTGATAAAAAAAAAAGAGAAGAAAAAAGAGAATGAAAGAATCAGGTTATTAGGAATAAACATAAATAGACGAAAATATAATAGTGTTTAATAAATAATTTATTTAGATTACAATAAAATTTATTTTTGTATAAAATAACATGGAAAGAAATACAGAGCAACAACAAGATAACAAAAAACAAAAACAAAAGGAAAGAGAAGAAGAAAAAATAGTACATGATTTTGAAAATGTTATTTATTAAATATTTTGAAGGGTTTGTTATTTGCTAGTGTTCCTCTTTTATTTATAGTGTAAATAATTCAAATTTTCATCACAAAGTTTTTTCAAAACTTACTATTTATTTTAAAAAGTTTAAAAAATCTGCTATTTCCTTTATTCTTCCTATTATTTAATAATTCTTAGCCTAAATATGTTATTTGACTCTTTCTTTCATTTTTTATTTGCTATATAAATATACATAATAATAGGTTTTACTCACAACAAACTGGTGGGTTACTGCATGTAAGCTTACTTGTAACTGCTTGGATACTGTCTCCTGGAACCATCAAAACCCGATTAAAAACCGACCACAACGGGTCAAAAATTTATTGAATTTTTTCTACCTTCCCCAAACCAGTCGTAGGTTGAAAATCAGCCTATTAACCCAACCCAAGGACAACCCTACTCCAAACTAGTTTTGAAAATAGGTCGTAGGTTGAAATTAGGGAGAGGGGGAATAATTTTGAGCTAGGTCCAATTTTAAGCTTCACATGTCTTTTCAGGATTTTTAAGTCTGGGCCTAATTTATTCAAAACCAATCCATGTTGAGTTCAAAGTGTAGGCGCAGCCACACTCTCCAAACAAACTAGCCCTTAGAATTCTAAACCCCAAAATAAACATATACTAAATTCTCAACCTACTAGACTTCTAAATTCCCCTACATAAATGCAAGGCTCTTGTATTCCTACTTAATTATATAACTTCATCTCATATACCGCATCAGTTTGTTTTGTCAGTCAAGACTTAGCCGCCATGTATTATTAATGTATCATGAAGAAATTTTATACGTCGCTATAAACATTTCTTGACGGTTACTAGTATCGGTAAAAACCCTTTTTCTTTAGTAGTATAAACGTCATGCCAAAGAAGCTTGATCATGCAAGTTTGGTACTAAATTTAGATGGTCTTTTTTTCTTTTTTAATCTCTTTTGTGCAAGAACTTGATCAAACGTTTTATAATTTAGTTTTTAGCATTTTGAAGTTGTTGTATAAGCAAGTACATCCTGTGGAAATTTTCTTAGTGATGTTCTGTTTGGATTTGCTAGGATATGGTATCTTCCCAATATCAAATTCGGATGCCACATTTCCTTCTTTACAAAGCTACTCTTATTTTTGTTCATTCCTTTGTTCGGAAGCTCTGGCACCTTGCCCTTGTAGGTTCACAAACAAGACAACTTATCTCTTTACGTCAAAATTAAATTAATTCCTTTGAAAATGAAATTTTGGGTTTTGAAAAAGGACATCATCTTCTTGTTCTTTATCATTTATGGTTTTGAAATTGGTTTTTCCTTCAATTTCAATCTTTGGTTAATTTAAGACCCACTTTGTCTTGCCTAACGGTTCCCGGTCTTAGACTTGCAAAAGGACAACAATCGATAGAGACACTTTCATACAATAATGGTGCTTTTCGTAAGTATCCTTCAAATTTTTTATAATTCCTCCCGAGAACGTGACATCATACCATATGAAATATGTCCATACAAATTTCATCTTTAATGGTGGTCGTTAGTAAAATGACTAAATAAGTTCGATCCAATCTCATATTATTATATGATAATTTGGAGTCAGAGCCTGGGGGAGAATAGTAATATATTTCAACATGTTACAGCTATGGTGACGAGAAGTATTAAAAAAAAAAAAAAAAAAAGAAAACAAAACGCTCTCTTGTTGCCGAGTTCAGGCTTGGAACTTGTTGCTTCTATTTCCATGGCTAGAGTAGGGGACGTTTTGATAAGTGGTCCGGCCAAAAATTTTTTTGGCAAATGACTTTTTTTTTTTTTTTTTGGACATAAAAAAACTAGTTTTTTGACCATCAAAACAATTCCAGTTTTTTTTTTTTCACCATGGTTAGGTTCCTCTCTTCGATACAATCATTTTTCTCTTTTTTTTGAAAAAACTAGGACAGTTTCGATGCTCAGAAAAAAACCTTTTTTTAATGTAAAAAAAAAAAGAGGTCATTTACCTAATTTCAAATTTTTTTTAACCCTTTTTTCAAATTTTCCAGCTAGGAGTATCTTTAGCGCAGTGTTAATTTGGGTGTATATGTATATATGTACATATGAATCAGGGAAGAGTGAGAAAATATTACAAATATTACTAGTAAAGGAATTTCTCCAAATAGAAGTAACCTATCTTAAGGGCAAAATATTCACTAGAGGATGTGCTGCTTTGTGAGCATCTAAATACATGCCTAAACAAAATGAAAGGAAAAAAAAAAAAAATGAAAGATTGCAAATGTTAAATAAGAGCAGGTCAAATTTTGGCATTTGGATAGGAACATTGATCCCTAATGCAACCTTTTTTTTTGTGTCGAATTTGATATTAAATTTAACACCAAATATAACATATATCAGATTCTAGTATTTGGTTGTTATTGGTTGACTAGCTCGTTAAAATCATTAGTTTCTTGATCATTTTCATATGGATCAACCGGTTCAGGTCACATTAAAACGTGCTTACTTGTGAATCTATAAGGTCATATTTCAAGATGGTATTACGTTTGTATATATTTGTGTGTATATATGTGGGCACATCGTATTCAACAGTGAAAGCTATATTTGACCAGCAAAATGGGAAAAACTAAGGTCTTAGACACCAGATGAATAGGGATTGCAATATATAATATACAATCTTGTGGTGTTGACAATTACGTCGTTGGTTTGGGAGAATCAATTTTAAGAATGAAGGGGCTTACTAGTTAGGTCGGAGCAAGCTAAATCCCACCAAAAAATAGCTTCTGCTTATCTAACATCCAGTGGAGTGGGTTCTGGTGGTTCTCTTTTTCGGTGGAGACTTTACCTGATCCGGTTGATTCTTATGGAAATTATCAAGATAAGGATATACCTATCATATATAATTGAGATTTCTTTAATATATGTTGTGACTGATAATAGAAGCACTTGACTTTTATTAGAGGGAGAGGGTGGGATGGGATCGTCTGAGTGACAAATAGGCCTTCAATGGGTTGTGCATTATGTCTAAGGAATATATATATGTATATCTCTATATCTCTACATATATGGTCTAAGGAATGTATATGATAGAGTACAAAATGTATCTTAACAGTGGTGTGTAGTTTAAATAGTTGGATAATTACATTATCTTAAATGTTATATTTTTCTTCATCTGATATGATTTTTAATGTGTTATAATAATTTAAAAGTATATATTACTAGATTACTATGTGGGCATTTATCATACCCATAATTTTCCTATTTTCTAGAAGGAAAAAAAAAAAAAAAACTTATCCCAAAGGTGAGAACGTGTAAAAAACTAGCTACTTCAAATCCCTAGTTTTCCACTAATGTTTTTATTAGTTTCTATATTTCTAGCATCGAGGTTTTTTTATTTAATCTTAATAAAGACTGTAAAATTACTAATCAAAGAAAATAATCAAACTTCTAATTATGTTAAGCAGCAAACAAGCTAATACAAATTAACTTTATATCGACATATATTGCACCATCTCGCTGGCATTAAGCAGGCAAAGAAACTTTATTGACATATTGTATAACTAGCTAACTGTTTACCAATATGTAAAATTGTAAAAGTAAAAAAAAAAAAAAAAAAAAAAAGCTGCATTTCCTTAAGCAGAATTTTAAGATCTCTACCTTTTATTTGAACCTAATAGAAACAAAAAAACCAAAACAAAAACCGATACCAAAACGAGTCAGGTTGGCAAAATAGAGTATTGAGAGTTTGTTTACCCGTCTTACTTGGCCACAACCATTCAACAAATTCCAAAGTGGTCATATGTATGTTAATTGGCTATTCGGGGAATGCCCTTTTTTTTTTTTTTTTTTTTTGTATGGCCTTTGGTAAATTCAGTTTCAGCCAAGGGTGACGATCAGGTAAGTTAGATAGGTTTTTTGAAAATTTTAACCTACCCAATTAAAGTTTAGGTGGGTTGGATTTTAAATTCAACCCAATCAATCAACTCAAAATTCAAAACCAACCCACCCAATCAAAGGTTGGATGAGTTGAGTGCGTTAGTCGAGTTGAGTAATATAAAAAAAAAAATCAAAACTAATATTTTAATTTAAAATGAATAAAAAACCCAAAATTCATAAGATATTAATAGTATAAAGATCCAAAATTATCTCAATAAGTTAAAAAACAAGAATTTTGTTATGAATTTTAAACAAAAAACGCAAAATTAAATTGAGATCCTATTTCATTTGACATTATCTAAATCATTAGAGACTTAAATTTTTACTCAAAATAAATTTTACTCTTAAAAAGCTTTTGTAAGGTCATATGAATTTCTTATATTTATTAAACCTTGGAAGCAAAAAAAAAGAAGAAGAAGAAGAAGATTGGGTGAGTTCGGGTTAGGTTGGGGAGTAAGTCCCAATTTGAACCCATCCAATGAAACCTCGGGTTGAGTTGAATTGCTTCTTAGGTTCGGGTTATCTTAAGTTGGGTTGGGGTGAGTTGGTTGGATTGTCGAATTTTTAGTTTATCTTTAATTTCAACTCAAACAGTATAAAGCTCTCACACTACAATATAATGCAAAAGTATGCTAGAGTATAAACTCTTTACATGTTGTAATACTTTCAGATTTAACTTTTAGTTTTAACTCACTTTTCAAACACGCTATTAGAGCTATCATATGTTATAAAATATTATAACGTTTTGAATTAAGCCAATTGGCTTTAAAAAATAATGCTCCAAACACAGTGTCTTTCTGTAATTTCCGTAGCAGGATTTGAAGCATCTGAAGTTGTCATAAATATGATTATTTCCAATGCAGTTTTAATTATTTTCTTGGCGCTCTTGATAGGCCATGATTGCGGTTGGTGGATCCCAATTTTCCTCTTGTTTTTTCTAAAATGCAATTACAATTTGTTTAAACTATAAAAGAAAAAAAAACAAACAAACAAAAAAGAAGAGCCGCAGTTTCTCGCCCCACTTTTAAAGGGTTATCAGACCAAATCTACCTATTAAATTAGTTTTACTAATCTCCAATGGAATAAAGCCTATGTTGTTGAAAAAAAAAAAAAAAAAGAAGAAAAAGATCAACTTTTTGTCTTTTGCAAGAGTGAGGCAACTGTGGAACCTTTTATTATACCCAGGCGGTCTCGCGGAAATTGTCTCAAACGTTTCAAATATAAAGCAAAATGTTCTTCAACTTTATGTTCAAGTATATATTTATATCAAAGTTTGAAAAAAAGTGTATATTTTTCTCTCATAAAAGATTGATATATTTACTTTGAACCCAAAAAAACAGTTATATTTTTACCTTTATTTTTCTTGGGGAAGTTACATTTGTATTTTAAAGCAACTTTATCTTATGATATTATAGGAGAGAAAACTGAATGCTTTTAAGACTTCCATTATAGCGGACTTTTGGACTCGCAGCCTAGTGATGGTGTTGCGGTAACATAACAAAATCGCTAAAACATTTATTATGCTCAGTCAAAAAATGAGATAAA
This sequence comes from Artocarpus hirsutus, assembly GCA_946598075.1. Taxonomy (NCBI): domain Eukaryota; kingdom Viridiplantae; phylum Streptophyta; class Magnoliopsida; order Rosales; family Moraceae; genus Artocarpus; species Artocarpus hirsutus. The sequence goes on from CAMOHE010054019.1 coordinate 73,939, forward strand.
TAAATTGAGAGTATAATTCTCGTGAAAATGCTTTATATTTATAGGGTTATTTTTCGTTGAAAAAAAAAATGTAAGGTCTGATAATCACATTGTTAGAGTATGGTGACTCGAATTTTATATTTGGTCCAGCATGAAAGTTTGCAGAATGACGTTTGTGGTGAAATTATAATTATGAGAATTTTTTAAGTCTATGATAGAAACTGAAGAATTGAAAAGATTATGCCACAATATACATGTATTATTTTTCGATTCCTCCTTTGTATCAATTTTTTGAAATAATATATTCTAGCGGTAAACTTTTTTCCCTTTGTTTGTTTTTTTTTTTTGTTTTTTACGCATATATGTGTTTTTTTGTTTTTCGTTTTTGTAACGCCTATTTTTCCTTTATTTTCTAACACACTGTTTGATACCTGTGGCGACCCTACCTACGTGGCCGTTACTTAACTTAACTTGATCTTAAACTTAAACATACTTATTAATAAAGTACAAAAATTACGGAATAAATTTTTTTTTTTTTTTAAATGGATTCTTGTTGTAAAATTCTTGACATGAAACCTTAGAGGGAATAATAATTATTTTCCAAATTTAGTAACAATGATTTCTTACAGAGAATAAATTCTCAACATACAGCTTTAAAAGATGTAATAATCATTTCTCGAAAACTTAATTTCGTAACTTAACAAAATACATAATTTCTTAAACATGATAAAAACGTAATAATAATTATTACGTTTTTAACTCAATTATAATTTATAAATCATGATCCTTTATATACTCGTAACATTTATTTCTTGAAGCATAACTATAGTAATTCCTTGAACTTTTCTTTTTAAGCATAAAGATAGTTATTTAGCAACTATTACTTTAAGGATATTTCTAAAATTAAATAAAACTATTTTTAAAATAATTTTAAATTAAACATTAAAAATGAAATCTTATTTAAATGCT
>CAMOHE010054022.1:0-14366 GCA_946598075.1 Artocarpus hirsutus
TCTTTAAGTTAGAAAGGGACCGAAGACTTGGTTTTTGAAGAAGAATCATAAGAAGAAGTCTATGAGGCTCATCCAATTATGTCTACACCAGAAATTGAAGGTCACATTTATAAGCATCCAATGTGGCCAACACCTTCATTGCTGACATTAGCATTGGTTCTTCAAGCCCACCAGGCATATGTTAGATATGTATACTCTAAGGCGTAAAAATGTAATATGTTTTTAAAGACATTTTTATCAAAAAAGAATTTATTTGTTATTTATATATACCAAATCTTGTCCTTTTTACATTTATATTTGTTGAATGTATGTTAAGCAAACAATAGTCTGAGAATATCGGTCTAAACCTTTAAGAATTCAACATATGATGGACAGATTATGTGAAATATACGATTCTTAAGGTGACGGTCTAAATCATAAGATCCGCAATCGAAGGAATAAAGTTAGACACTTTATTCATGTAAAGATTGTTATGTTGTCTATTTTCCTATTAGGAGATGATTTGTCTTGACCATCAAAGGTGGACTCTGTGAATAGAAACATTGGCACATTGTAATAGGTGACAATGTGTTAGATCGGGATATAAAATGAATTGATTTGGATTAATAATTCTGTCTTGGCAAATCGATTCATTTAAGACAATTATTTGTGTTGTATCTTAATCCTGAGATGAATAGTGGGTCCGTTGTCTTGACTTGTGTCTTTTAATATACCAAAAGGTGACACCTATATTTTAATAGTAGTATATATGCCTGTACGTTGGAGGCAAGACTCTTGATAATGTAGACCTATTATTCATAGATATGGAATCTATAGCTCCTCTTTAGGAGTAGAGATATCCTCTTATATACGTTATCTTGTAATTGAAAAACTAAAGTGCTGAACCATTTGGATACATAGGTGTAACCGAATGGTATACTGTCTTTGGATGGTAAGTTTTTTGATACTGAGATAATGGAACATAAGATTAAAATAATCGCAAAGATAAGACAAAACTTGTCCTCAAGCCGATTAAGGATAATCCTATGGGGATACGATACATTATGATATGTCATGAAGACTTAGCTATACGGACTTCGTAATTCTATATAGTTCGAGAGTGCAGCTCCAAGCTTTTAGTAGAGTAGCATTAGAGTTGATAATTATGAAACGTATATTTGGGATATTGGGTTTCATAATTATCGGGAGCTTGAACTATATAGGTCCATCAGGTCCTTTTTGCTAGCTTTCAAAATCCTGTAATGATACGGCGTGTTTTTCCATTAATTGGTGACTGTCAGATTTATTAGATTGGTTGAAATTCAGAAGAATCAAATAATTCATGTCTGTTTATCGGTTGAATTAATTTTTGGACAAAATTAAATTTAAGATAAACTTGTTGAATTATTGGGATTGGAAAATTCTTGTCTGTTTATCAGTTGATTTAATTTTGAATAAATTAAATCAAGATAAACTTGTAGAATTATTAGCAATTCATTTATTTTCCTAGATATTATCTAGATAAAGTTGTTTTAATTAGATAACTTTTCTATTAGATTATTTGAATTAAAACTGAGACTTTATTCAATAGAATCTCGGGTGAAAAATAAAAGATTCGCTGAGATTTCGACAGTTCGGCATATCAATCTTCAAGTTTGGCCTATGGATGGGGCAAGTTCAGCCTACCTATTAGACAGATCGGTCTGCCTAAGCGCGAAAAAAGGATCACGCATTTTCTCGTAGATTTCATCAGATATTGATCTAAATTTGATTTTGATTCAAATTTTTAAGACCTTATCTGATAAGGACTGACCTTAGACTCAACCTCTATAAATAAGGAGTGAGTCTCATAAATTATTTCGATCAATTGAGAGATTAAGAGTGATACTCTACTAGTGAGAATCTAAAACTCTCTAAGAGCTCTTGTTCACAAATCATGAATACTAGCTTTGGGTTCTCTCAATTGGTTGGAAAGAGAGTCACCTGATGGAAGAGCTGTATGTGTGAGCCCACACTCACTCCGATCGTAAATAGAGAATAGCAAAGAAGTCCAGTTAGTTGAGGTCTTTCTAAAACGTTACTTCTCTTTACTGATTGCAGGACCTTTTCGGCACATGGAGGTTAGTAAGATCTGATTAATTGATGCACATAGCATTTCAAACTTATGTTTTGGAAAACACTCTGATATAAAAAATTTTAAAATTTCACTATATACTATTTTTTCAACAATTGGTATCAGAGCCATGGTTTTTACATAAATTTATGAGTTTGTGATAATGCTATATGTATAAATTATGTAATCTTGATCTCTCCTATGTTTGAATTTAATTTTATAGAAAGTTGGCACTCTAGAGTTTCTATATATTTATATGTTCTCATAGATTATATGATGAATGTTTATTAATTAATTATAGTTGATTAAATTATTATTTAATTATTTATTAATTAATTAATTTATACCAGTTATGGTTCCGTAAAGGTTAGAATGTGTATATAGGTTTTTCATGTAATTAGATGGCGGACTATCATCTCTGTCTAGGAATTATTATTTAATTCTAATTTGTAAGAATTTTGTAATTAAATAATCATTTGAAGAAGCGGATCTAGAAGATAAATGATGGCGCTCCCAGGTATTTCCTGAGTCTCTAATTTTATGTTTTTGAATTGTTGAAAATAAAATTGATGAATTGCATTAAAAGTTGTATTTTTTTGAAAAGGGTGATTTTTGCTCAGTCGGCATGCCGAAATCTCAGTTCGTTAGGCTGTTAGTGGGGCAGAAATCAAGTGGCTCTAGTAGCAGGCCGAACTTTTGGTTCAGCAGGCTAATTAGTCATGAATCGATAGGCTGATTTATGAAGATCAGTAGGTCGGTGGGTCATGACCGGCAGGTCGATCACCCAGATCGGCTTGCTAGCAGAGAGCTGAAAATTTTTTCTAGAAAAGGTGCAGTTTTTTGATGCAGTTTTAATTTTATTTTTTGGGACAATTCTAAGAAACATTAAATTTAGATATGATTAGAAGTATGGAGTATTTGATCCATGCGGGATTGAAGACTTGAAGATGGGGATTACATGAAGAAGGATACAGCTTGAGGATTCAAGGATGAAGAATCGATAATATGTTTCGATTGTTCTCTTGTAATCTTTGTTTTCTATTTTCTAGGGTAGAACCATAATATTACTGTTATTTATTTTTATTTTGCTTGTAGCTTTGCTTGATTGCTTTGCTTGTCTACATTACAATATAATTTGCCATGTATGTTGATAACATGCCATATAGAATAGGAAGTGCCATTCATATTAAAATTGTTCATGCATGTCTTTTAAAATAAAACCTTGATTTTAAAAGATTGAGTGGGAGAAGGTTTTCGAAGAGAGGACCTAAGTCCTCCATCGTTGGTTCATAGGAAGAACATGGTGGTCCCGACCCCTAAGAAGGGATTTCTATCATGTGCTAGATTGGATCTCTGAGAAGATAAGGTATTTTAGCATGATTTATGGTTGCACACCCCGAGGTGGTGATTATAAATCATGGATAAAATATTGAAACGATGGTTATACACTCATGTTGATTTTATTATTAACCTCCCCTAGGAGCTTTGTTAATAAAATTAATGGCCAAAGAAACGATTATTAATATTTGCTTAATCATATGGGTCCTAGATGACATATATTAATCAGGAGAGGATTCATGTTCCTGATTGAATTTGGCATGACTCTCCTAGGATCTTGTTGAATTCTGAGATTAAATTATCGTTGTAAGTTTATGATATTTTCAAGGTTTTGACACATAAACACATTTGTATGATTGTGTTATCTTACTAAATTATTATGATATGTTTGCTAATGTTTGGTATATGATTCTTTATTGTAGATTAAAAATGTCTAAAAACGCTTTATTTTTTATACTTGACAAAAACCAATTAACCGGAGAGAATTATAATGATTGAAAACGGAACCTGGATATTGTCCTCTCCTTTAAGAAACTGAAATTTGTGCTAACAACCTCTTATCCTCCCGAACCTATAGGAGATTCCACTAATGAGCAAATCCAAGCATACGATCGCTGGAAAGATGCAAACGATCAGGCCCGCTGCTATGTTATAGCCAGCATGAATAACGTGCTGTAGGCTCCATATGAAGATTATGAGACTACGAAGCAGATTTTGGATAATCTTGAAGACATGTTTGGAGGCCAGGACATAACAAAGCGGCAAGGGGCACTTCGAAACTCTTAAACTATAAGCAGAGGCCGAGGACATCTGTAAAGGAGAACATGATATTGGTCATGGGTTATCTCGCTGAGGCTCAAGCGAATGGAGCCGATATCGATGCTGAAACTCAAATGACTATGGTCTTTGAGACTCTGTCTAAGGAATTATTCCATTTAGAGCTACTTTTAATTTGAGCAATAGGCGGAATATGACCTTAATAGAATTAATGAAACAATTACAAGAGTTTGAACTATTGATCAAGGAGTCTCTTGTTGGTGGCGAGGCCAATTTGGCAACTGCTTCTGATTCCAATGCCAACTCTGGGAATGGAAAGAAGCAATGGGCCAAGAATGGAAAGTCTTTTGTTCCTGCTAACAACAAGATCAAGAAGAAGAAGAGGAAGAATCCAAAGAAGCTTAAGTGCTTCTTCTGCGGGAAGGTAGGGTACATTAATAAGCATTGCAAGGACATCTTTTCCAAAGGAAGTTAGTGTGATCTTCTGTATTTAGAAACTTGTTTAGTTTAGGAATCCAGTGACTTTTGGGTCATAGATTCTGATGTAACTAATCATGTTTGTGTTTCCTCTAGGGGGTTCAAAGAAACGAGAAGTCTGCTTCATGAAGACTTCATGCTTCGGATGGGGGATGGATCCTTGGTCTTAACAGAAGTAGTGGCAGATGTCCATCTTTATTTTGATAATTATAGGAATTTAATTTTACAAGAGTGTTTTTATGTCATTAAATTTAAAAGGAATTTAATTTCTATAGCTTGTTTATTTAAAGACTCCTATTTGGTTTCTTTTAATAATAAATTGGTGATTTATAAAAATAAATCTTTTATCTGTTTTAGATGGATGCAAAATAATCTATATTTTATGAAACCTAAGATGGATTTACTGCTTAATGTTGAGATAAATGATAATAACTCTAAAAGACTTAAAACTTCTCACTCTAATAAGACTTATCTTTAGCATTTATGCCTTGGTCATATTAACCTAAATAGAATTCAAAGGTTGGTAAGAGATGGACCTTTAAGTCACTTAAAGGTGGAATCTATACCTCAGTGTGAATCTTGTTCGGAGGGTAAAATGACCAAAAAATCATTCGGGTCTAAGGGCAATAGGGCTGAAGGGGTTCTAGAACTTGTGCATAAGTGATGTTTGTGGATCGATGAACATCCAGGCATGAGGAGGGTATGAGTATTTTGTCACTTTTATTGATGATTACTCAAGGTATAGGTATGTGAACCTGATGCACCACAAAAGCAAAACTTTTGACAAGTTCAAGGAGTTTTGGGCTGATGTGGAAAAACAATTAGGTAGACCCATAAAGGCACTTCGATTTGATCGAAGTGGAGAATACCTTTTTGATGAGTTTCTAGGACATTTATTAGAGAATGAGATTTTATCCCATTTGACTATGGTGGGTACTCCGCAGTAGAATGGCATAGTAGAGAAAAGAAGCAGGACTTTATTAGATATGGTAAGATCCATGATGAGTTATTTATCATTGCCTTTATCCTTTTGGGGATATGCACTATAAACCGCATGTTATCTTTTAAACAATGTGCCTTTAAAATTGGTCCCTCAAACTCCTCACGAGTTGTGGACAGGTAGGAAGATATCCTTAAACCATATTTACATATGGGGATGCCCGGCTCATGTTTTGTTTAAGGATGCGAATAAGTTGAAAGCACGTTTGAAAGTTTACGTGTTGGTAGGATATTCAAAAGGGACTAAAAGGGGTTATTTCTATAACCTAAAGGAAAATAAAGTCGTGATTTCAACTAATGTAACTTTCCTTGAGGAGAGTTACATGGATGACTTTAAGCCTCAAAGCAAAGTGGTGCTTGAAGAGTTAAAGAATGATCCAATCACTCTGGAGGTTTCGAATGAAACTGTTCCAATTAGTGTAGAAAGACCAAGCAAACCTAAATAGCAACCTAAGGGGCTTTGGCGTAGTGGAAGGATCGGACGTTAACCCGAGAGGTATATGTTCAATAGGGAGGCCTTCTTGGCTGAACCAGATGAACATGACAAGGATCCTTACACTTACATAGAAGCTATGGAGGATGTTGATTAGAAACTCTGGACAGAGGCTATGAACACAGAGATAAAGTCTATGGAGACTAATCAGTTCTGGGAGCTTATGGATCTTCCCGAAGGGATAAAACCCATAGGGTGTAAGTGGATCTACAAGAGGAAAAGAGGAGTGGATGGAAAGGATGAAACCTTTAAGGCTAGACTAGTAGCTATGGGTTATACTTAAAAGGGAGGAATCGATTATGAGGAAACCTTTTTGCCTATAGCCATGCTTAAGTCCATCCGGATTCTCTTGTCATACCTGCCGTTCTCGACTATGAGATTTGACAAATGGATGTCAAGATGGCTTTTCTTAATGGCTATCTTGATAAGTCCATTTATATGAAACAACCAGATGGGTTCAAGGTCAAGGGCAATAGGGTAAGGTTTGTAAGCTGCTAAAGTCAATTTATGGACTTAAGCAAGCTTCCCGTTCCTGGAACATAAGATTTAATCAAGTGATTAAGACTTATGGGTTCTCACAAAATGTAGATAAGCCATGTGTCTACAAACATGTTAAGGATGAGAAGGTGGTCTTTCTACTGCTCTATGTAGATGACATTCTGCTAATTGGCAATGACGTTGGGGCATTGTCATCGGTCAAATTATGGTTGACCAAGTAGTTTGACATTAAGGACTTGGGTGAGGCTAATTTTTGTTCTCGGTATCCAGATCTTTCAGGATAGGAAGAACAAAATGATAGTTTTGTTACTAGCCAGCTACGTAGATAAAATTCTCAGGAGGTTTGTAATGTAGGATTCCAAGAAAGGTGGGTAACTATCTAGGTCTCGAATTACTATTTCTAAGAAAGACTCTCTAAAGTCTGAGGAAGAAAGAGAATTCATGAAGAAGGTGCCTTATGCTTTGGCTGTATGTAGTCTCATATATGCCATGCTTTGCACATGACTAGATATTTGTTATGTGGTTGGGATTGTAAGTCGATTTCAGGCGGATCTGGGAGCGAACCACTGGGTTACGATCAAGCATATATTCAAGTACCTAAGAAGGACTCGAGGGTATATGCTTATGTATTCGGGTGAAGATTTGACTCCTCTAGGATACACTGACTTAGATTTTCAATCTTGTCAGGATTCTAGGAGATTGACTTTGGGTTTTGTATTTACTTTGGGCAGTGGTGCTATCAGTTGGAGAAGTGCGAAGTAAGATTGCACTTCAGATTCAATGATGGAGGCTGAGTATGTGGCAGCTAGTGATGCTTCGAAAGAAGCAGTGCCGCTTCGCAAGTGCCTTGGGGATCTTGAGGTAGTTCCTAGTATGGATAATGTGGTAAAATTGTATTGTGATAACAGTGCGGCGATGGCTAATGCTAAGGAACCAAGATTTCACAAGAAAAATAAGCATATTGATCGAAAGTATCATGTGATAAAGGACTTCGTCGAGGGTGGGCATGTCATAGTGTGTAAAATCGCATTAGAGGATAATTTAGCTAATCCATTTACGAAGACACATACTGGGAGAGTCTTTGAGAGGAATGTGGAAGCTATAGGGATGCAAGATTTGTCATATTTACTTACTTAGTGTAAGTGGGAGATTGTTAGGTATGTGTGCCCTAAGGAGTAAAAATGTAATATGTTGTTAAAGGCATTTTTATCAATAAAAAATTTATTTATTATTTATATATACCAAATCTTGTCCTCTTTACATTCATATTTGTTGAATGTATGTTAAGCAAATAATAGTCTGAGACTATCGATCTAAACCTTTAAGAATTAGGTATATGATGGACAGATTATGCAAAAGACATGATTCTTAAGGTGACGGTCTAAATCATAAGATCCGCAATCAAGGGAATAAAGTTGGGTGCTTTATTCATTTAAAGATTGTTATGTTGTCTATATTCCTATTGGAAGATGGTTTGTCTTGACCATCAGAGGTGGACTCCATAAATAGAAACATTGGCACAGTGCATAGGTGACCATGTGTTGGATCGGGACATAAAGTGAATTGATTTAGATTAATAATTTTGTCTTGGCAAATCGATTCACTTTAGATAATCATTTGTATTGTATCTTAATCTTGAGATGAATAGTGGACTCGTTGTCTTGACTTGTGTCTTTTAATGTACCAAAAGGTGACACCTATATTTTAATAGTGGTATGCATGCCTGTACATTGGAGGCATGACTCTTGATAACATAGACCTATTATTTATAGATATAGAATCCATAGCTCCTTGTTAAAAGGAGAGATATCCTCTTATATGCTTTATCTTGTAATTGAAAAAATAGAGCGCTTAACCATTTGGATATATAAGTGTAACCCAATGGTATACTGTCTTTGGATGGTAAGTTTTTCGATGCTGAGATAATGGAACATAAGATAAACTTAATAAAGAAGGTAAGATAGAACTTTTCCTTAAGCTAATTATAGATAATCCTATGGAGACACGATACATTATGATATGTCATAGAGACTTAGCTATACGGGCTTTATAATTCTATATAGTTCGAGAGTGTAACTCCAAGCTTTTAGTGGAGTAGCGTTGGAGTTGATAATTATGAAATATAAATTTGGGATATTGGGTTTCATAATTATCGAGCGCTTGAACTATATAGGTCCTTCAGATCCCCTTTGCTAGCTCACAAAATCTTGTAACGATATGGCGTGTTTTTTCAATAATTGGTGACTTATGTTAGATTTATTAGGTTGGTTGAAATTCGAAAGAATCAAATAATTCATGTCTGTTTATCGGTTGAATTAATTTTGTGACAAAATTAATTCAAGATAAACTTGTTGAATTATTAGGATCGGACAATTCTTGTTTGTTTATCAGTTGATTTAATTTTGAATAAATTAAATCAAGATAAGCTTGTAGAATTATTAGGAATTTATTTATTTTCCTAGGGATTATCTAGATAAAGTTGTTTTAATTAGATAACTTTTCTATTATGTTATTTTAATTAAAACTGAAACTTTATCCTATAAAATCTCGGGTGGAAAATAAAAGATTCATTGAGATTTTTTTTCGACAATTCGGCATGCCTATCTTCAAGTTCGGCCTACCAATGGGGCAAGTTTGGCCTGCCTATTAAACAGATTGGCTTGCCTATGCGGGAAAAAAAGATCATACGTTTTCACATGAATTTCATCATATATTGATCCAAATTTGATTTTGATTCAAATTTTTGAGACCTTATTTGATAAGGAATGACCTTAGACTCAACCTCTATAAATAAGGAGTAAGTCTCATAAGTTATTTAGATCAATTAAGAGATTAAGATGATACTCTGTTGGTGAGAATCTGAAACTCCCTGAGAGTTGTTGTTCTCAAATCACAAACACTAGCTTTGGGTTCTCTCAATTGGTTGGAAGGAGAGTCACTTGGTGGAAGAGCTGTACTTGTGATCCCACACTCACTCCGATAATGGATAAAAAATAGTAAAGAAGGCTAGTTGGTTGAGGTCCTTTTAGAACGCTACTTCTCTTCATTGATTGTAGGAGCTTTTTGGCACACAGAGGTTAGTAAGATCTAATTAATTGATGCACACAACATGTCAAACTTATGTTTTAGAAAATACTATGATATAAAAAATTTTAAAATTCCACTGCGTACTATTTTTCCAACAGCATATCCTCTCAAGCTGAATCTTTTTGGGATCACATATGACACACTTCTATATCTTTGGAAGCTTGAGGGGATCACATCACAAGACCACCAATTTGTAGTGTTCTACGACACCTACTATGGCGAAAGTCACTCTTTGATAAGTGTTGCTCCATAAGTCAAGCTAATGACGCTAAACAAAGTGCTTTTTGAGAGGCACCCCAAGCTTTCTATCCTTTAACTCTTTTCATTTTTATTTTAGTTTGTGTTTGAGTTCATTAGCTGTTTTTAAGTTTTAGCTTAGGTGGTTTAAGTTGCTTGTTTCAAAGTTTTGTATTAATGTTTGAATTTTGTATGTTTTGATAGGTGTTGAAATAATTAAGACATTAAGAACTTGAATTTGGTGTAAAATGATTCAAGAAGATGAATAAAACTTCAAAATTTGGGCTATAAAACCCCCAGGATTATGTTCTTGACCCTTGCTCTTTAATTGCTATAAACATTAATGACAATGTTTAGTTTAAGTTTAGGGGAGAGAAATTATTCTTGTTGGGTTTCGCATTAAATTTGTTTGTCGATTATCATGATTTTCTTTCCATCACTCATGTTTGGTAGTTCTTGTTTAATTTTTTAGGTTGTTTAGTTCTTTTAATCATGTTTTAGTTACTTGTTTGAATAAAGTGTGAGCTTGGAGATATAAGATAAGTAGAATTCTATGATGATGCAGCCACAATTTGTTTTCCTAGGTCTTTAGAAATGTAATTTATTGAGAATTCTGTGTACTTGACTAGCATTGATTAATATTCATTTTTGACTATCTACACTTAAGCACCATGAATCATGATTACTTGAAATTTTAACTTTTGGAGAACACTTTATACATTACTTAGGTGTTGACATCTCATGAACTCTAGAACCTATTTTCATGAAACGCAAGCTAAAATCCTAGGTTTAAGTCTCATTGGATAGATGATTGAGGTATTTTTGGACTGTTTGAGCCTTTTAAAGCTAACATATGAAAACTTCACCGTTAGTTTTCTTGTTGAGCCTAATTGACCTAATTTTGTTATTACCTATATAAGATTAACCTAGCCATTTCATGAAATTCCTTTCACTTAACCTATCACTAATAGATTTGTTTGCATCATTGCTTAAATTTGAGGATTGATCGTAGAGAGTAAGCATGGAAATGGGGTGAATTGCATTTTTGGTTTGGTTATATTTGTAAAGTGTTTCATTTGGGATTTTGTGTTATTTTCAATTGTTTTGCTTAGTTCCATTTATTGTTTACCCCCTCAATATCTATATGTACAGAACAAATAATTTTGGGGATGTTTTCATTTCCAAAAAATAAAAAAAATTGGAAATGAAAAAATAGAGAAAAGAACAAAAAGAAACTACATTCTTGTAAATTTCTTGTTGTTTTGAGTTCTTGCTAGTGCTTGTGAGTAAAGTCTTGTGGGAATGATTGGTGGTAGAGTAATGATCAAGTTGGGAGTTGGAATGTGAGTATTCATTTGTTTCATGCAAGGCCTATACGTGCATTACATGTCTAGGGTAATCCGAGTAGAAAAATGATTTTTCTCACCTACCCTTCACCTTAGCCTTATAATTACAAGCCTTAAAAGTCCTTAGATCTCTGGTGAAATTCTAACCTACATTAGTAGAGAGTGACATGAACAATGAGCTTATGATAGTTCCGAATTTCACTATTTAGAAATTCCTCATAGTTTGTTTAAGCACATAAGTCTATTTGAGGTCTAATTAGTAGAGTGAGGGTGATTAAGCATACACTTACACTTAGAGAGTCTTGAATGAAGTGAAATCAATGTTTATTGTTGAAATTCTAGATAATCTCAATGTTTGCATTTCCTTTGAGTTTGTTTTCTTGTCGGTTTAAAGTTTATTATTTCTTTGCTTGTCTTATGTTTGCTTGAGGACAAGCAAACATATAAGTTTGGGAGTATTTATTAGTGAGTATTTTACTTACAAATTAAGCACTTCTTAAGCTTAAATGATTGTGAAAATCCTCAAGTATCTGTTATTTTGATGGTTTTTGTGCTCTTTTGTAGGAAAATAATAAAATTGAGCTTAGAAGGAATTTTGGACATCATTGGAGCTCAAAAGAGTTCTTTTTAGGTGGTTCCAGTAAGTGTCACGCGCCCTTGGTGTGTACAGTGCACTAGTCGCATGCATAGGCTCCTACCCAAGGCCTACGTGCTTTGTAGGCCTAGTAGCCCGAGTTGCCTACGTGCCAACGTAGGGCTGTTGTGCAGCCACGCGTGCCCCTGGCTTATTGATTGCTGCTGCGTGCTGATTTTTGCCTTTCTTGTTGATCCAATATCAGGGAATTGATATTGAATGAAGCACTAAACCTTTTAAACCTTAAGGACCCAAAAAAATGACGGGAGCCTCCATTTTTCTTGAAGAAGTCACGACTTGCAAAGGGGATTTAGAGCTGATTTTAAAGAGGAAGATGGGAAAAAAGAAGAGAAAAAATATTTCTTTTAGTTTTAGTTTATGATTTTATTTCTAGTTTTATATTTAGGTGTTATTACCAATAAATCATCAAGAGAGAAGCATTTAGAGATCTAGAAGGATGAGAGGTGAAGAAGATGAAGAGCGTGGATATATAACAACTTGGTAAATATTGAACCCTTGATAGTAGTTTGTTTAATTTTAGTTATGGAGTTGTTACTTTTCTAGAGATTTGATTTTGCCTTTTAATGAAGTGTTGATTTATTTTTAGCACCTTTTCATGGTTTATTTGTGTTGTCCTACTCTTAATGCTCTTAGTTTAATTGGCTAATAAATTAGATGATTTTAATATATGAGGTTTAACGCTTGGGAGGGAGAGATAATTGAGTTAATTAAGAGGTTCTTGACTAATTAATAATGAGATTTACTTAGTAATAAAATTAGCACAGAATGGTAAAATTGATGCTCTAGAATTTTTATTTATTAATTTTTGTTACTTTCTTTCTTTTGCTTAGTTAGTTTTATTAGTTTATTTTATTTATTTCTCTATCTGATCATTTAAATAATCTTAGAACCTATTAATTTCAGTACTTAACACAAATTAAACTCGATTCTTGTGGGATTGACATTCATATGCCAATACACTCTATTACTTGCGACCATGTACGCTTGCATGCGTAACACATAATCCATGATACGTTAAATTAGCTCATAAAATCAACGAAAAAAAAAAATATTACTGATAGATTAACAATCATAAGGTACGGTCGAAGGATGACTGATGGATTTGTCATTTGGATAAATTGAATGCCAACAAATACTATATGAACAAAAAAATAAAAAGAAACATAGATCGAAAAAAATCATGGAACATCAGAAGTAGTCGCTCTACAGTTATCGGTGTCGCATAACACCAAAACAGTCTACACAAGGCGTGTTTGTTCCTTGAACTCTATATTCGCGTGAGACCGATTTGCACATCGCCAAACTCGTTGGTATCCAATGAAATTAAAAAAAAAAAAAAATGTACCCTTCGTTAATTCCAAATTTGACACGTTCTTCTCTTGCAATAAAATATTTCACAGGAAGTTAAGACTCATTGTCCAAGATCAAGATCTCGCGAGTCAAGAACCCCCACGACCTTGGTGATGTGTAGAATTAAAGTGTAATCAAAGATTCATAGTAATTAATTTCAACCAATCACAGTATAAGGAATCCATGATTTTCTGGATGATCCAGAATGATTCAAATCAACTTAAATGATATTTGTTATAATTAATATTAAACGATAAAAAGCCCATGCATGCTACGGACAGGCCTTAACTAGTTTTTAGACAGAATGAATTATGCTATTTTGAAATTGAAATAATAGTTGAATTCTAATAAAACTTCAGTGCAACGTCCACCAATATCCCATCCACTCATTTAAGCCAAAAGTGCTACGATTGTCAAAATGTTTAAATTGAACAGCTAACAAACATGTTTAACGTCCATCATATATTTGAGATATTTGAACTAGTTATTTTATTTGTGGAAATCATCTCTTTTACGTAACTTACAAATTATATATATATACACATGACTTACAAATCAAACGTGATCTTGAGTTATATATGATATTAATTCCAACCCATAGGTCATGATCACAACAAGAAAATAAGAACATGATTCATTGATATAGTTTCTTAATGCTAATTTATAACAATCTTGTCCTTACGTGAATCACTTCCTTTTTTTTTAGATCCATGTAAATTACTTTGAAATAGGCTAGCTAATATAGATTATTATTTACGGATGACAACAGTTTCTTACTCAATAGAGGACACGACCTAAATTCTAAATACACGTAAAATTTAACTTGTTTAAAAATCAGAAATAATGATCGCTTATGTGATCATCATTTGTGATTTTGATTTAGGATAAATTTTATGAATCCTCATAGAATAATTATTTTCTTTTGCCCCCAATAAAGTTGGGACATTCCGAACCTCAAATTTATTCTTTCCTTAATGCACTTGATCAAAAACTAGAAACGAGGAGGGGAAAAAAAAA
>CAMOHE010054022.1:14386-38301 GCA_946598075.1 Artocarpus hirsutus
GGGGCAGGTCCTGAAACCCAGCTGGGCCACTACGATGGTGAGTTATGTATGGTTTGCCCAAGAAAGGAAAAACGGTATTCTTTCTGGTTGATTTATTTGAATTATTTTTGGGAGTTTATATTTTATTGAATTTCTCATTTGATTACTTATTTGTTGATGGTTCCAGTTCATTCCTACATGTTTATCTGATTTTAAGAAATTTCTTTTAAAGTTAAATAATTTTCAAATATAGTCCTACTGAGCCTTTCGGTCACGTTTCTATTTGTTTTAAAATCTTAACCCTAGGTGGATGTCAGCATAGGATTGGAGAAGAGTCTGCTGACCGGACTTACGATTAGTAGAAGTATTTGGTAGGTTAAATTACCATTCAAGGCATGTAAGAATTTAACTTCTCTTTTATTCTGGACTGTGGTTGTATCATAATATTGTCAGTACTAAATGTGTGTGCACAATATGTGGGCCAGTGGGACTCATACGCGTTCCACCCCATACTTGTCTATTTTAATATTCTTATTATTTGCTTATTTATTATGATGATTCATTTTATTTCTTTAATTTCTTCCCTTTAAATGATTTCCAAATTATCACATTTTTATTTATAAATTTAATTCTAAAACCTTGTTTTTAACTAAATTTTCATTTAATTAACTTAATTAAACCACCACGTCACCTCCCGTACTCCGGGGCGTGACAGGACACGACCTAAATTCTAAATACACATAAAATTTAACTTGTTTAAAAATCAGAAATAATGATCTCTTATGTGATCATCATTTGTGATTTTGATTTAGGATAAATTTTATGAATCCTCATAGAATAATTATTTTCTTTTGCCCCCAATAAAGTTGGGACATTCCGAACCTCAAATTTATTCTTTCCTTAATGCACTTGATCAAAAACTAGAAACGAGGAGGGGAAAAAAAAAGGAGAACGGATCCTTATGCACATACATTAATTGAAGTTCTAAAGAAACTGACAAATTTTTCTTACT
The DNA here is from genome assembly GCA_946598075.1 of Artocarpus hirsutus. Taxonomy (NCBI): domain Eukaryota; kingdom Viridiplantae; phylum Streptophyta; class Magnoliopsida; order Rosales; family Moraceae; genus Artocarpus; species Artocarpus hirsutus. Next base: position 15,378 of record CAMOHE010054022.1, read on the forward strand.
TGGGTGCGTCGCACGTGTTAATCTTTCAAAAAGAAAAGAAAAATATTAAGAGAACATTTCAAAGTTTAGGGGAAAAATCTAGATATTATATATCCAAAAGAGAGGACACAATATGTATACTTTAATGTTTTGAGGACACGTTTACATAAGTAACATAGTTGAGGACGAATTCACAAATCAAAACAATAAATGATGTTCATTTATATTATGGTATTAATATATAGAGAACCCAATTTGTAAATATACAGGTCATCACAACTAATAAAATAATGAGTAGAGTGTCTATCCAATAAAGATTATGTTAAATTATAGTTAAAACTAAAATCTGTTAACCTTAAAGATTATTTGAATAACCGAATAAAAAAATTAATCAAACAAATTAATTTAATGACATAAAAATCTTGAGATTCCAATCCACAATAACTAATCCTACATGAATTTCTTAATTAAATTAATTGTGACTATTCTTTATTGCTCATAGTTGCTTCTATTTATTGTATTCATTAATCTTTTTCGAGCATTAATACAATACCCTAATCAGCAAATTTCCTACATCTCAATATGAGGAATGGTGCCTTAAAGAACAAATATTCTACTTGTATAGGGTGTTTGCAAGAGTAGTTTAAGCCATCAGTTTATGTAAGAGCTTTTTATTGTAGCATGTGAAAGCTTTACACTATTCACTGTTTAAACCATTAGTTTGAAGTATTCTTCCAAACACCCTTGTATTAAAGACATTTTAGATTAAATGAATTAATAAATGATAATGTGAATATTTCGCATATTCATAATGATCCTCTTATCGTTTTCATTACAATGATGAAGCATTTAAGCAAATACGTTGGAGATGCAACCTATATTCGATGAGAATATTATCCATAAATATGAAATCCATAGCTATCTAATAGAGATTTAATATTATCCTCCTAAAGGTATTATTTAGAATATTTGAAAAGAACAACACTTTGGTCATCTAAATACATATAGTAACCAAATAATTTTCCATTTGTAGTTATTACAAATGAAAATTTCCAAATAAATGAAATAATTGAATTTTGAGATACAATGATCGAAAGGTAAAAAAGAACTAAGTATTTCATCCAATTACGGTTAAACTATGAGGATACACATATTTTGAGAGGTCATAGACAAGACAAATGAATATCTAAAGTCTCCTAATTTGTTATATTATCAAGAGTTCAGCTTTAGGTCTTTAGTGAAATAAAACCAAAGTTAATATTAAATGGTACTTAATCGAGAATTAATTTATTTGCTACTATTAGAGCTATGTAAATATATATCCAACGGGTCTCAATGCTCACTAACTAATTCATTTACAAGATGGGTAGATGCAGTTTACCATAGGTAGTATAGAAGGATATACTATACAAGCCAATAAACCTATTACACTGCACGTCGATGGCCCAGTTAAACTATGTGGCACCAGGCACAGTCTAATTGGACTGTTAGTGGCAATGCTAGGGTTTACTAGATAAGTAATTGTTTAACTAAATTTTCGGAACATATTCATTTAAATATTTATTGAAATTTAAATAATTAATTATTTCAAATCCAAATTGCATTTGAACTAGAATAAAAAATAATTTTTCACAATTATTTAAATTAGATAATTATTTTATATGATACAATTCTAACTTAAATGGAATTATTTAATGGAAATATTCTAGATGATACAGATAATCATAGAACATTGTGATTGATTGTAATTCAAAATTTCCCCTACTTATGGGTGGTGTGCAACACTTGATAGAGCCTAATGTGGGTGGCATATTCTACCAGTGGGAGGTAAAAGAGAATTTATCCTATAGTGGTTGTGAGGGGAGAATTTGTGATAAGGATCTACTGAGTTACGCCCATACACACAATAGCTTGAAGGAAGAGACATTGCATAAAAGGTCCAAAGGTCGACATCTTCTAATTAGTCATATAAGTTGATTTAGTCATCAACAAGTACTTTTAATTAGAATTCTATTTAGAGTTTATAGCAACCTAAGTAGATTCTAGGAGATTATATAATTTTTTTTAAAATTAATTGATTTTTCCAACAATTGGTACCAGAGACAACTCATAATTATGCTATAATTATAAATTAGAAGATTTAATTATTTTCTTATGCATTGAATTTATATTTTATAGAGATGGCACTTTAAGGTTTTCATATGTAAATTATTAATATGTGTAGGGTATATTATTTGTTATCATGTGAATTTATGGTGAATGATAAGTATTATATTTATTTAATTTAAATTATTGTCGATTATAGTTCTTTAGATATTATAAAATTGCATGTAGGATTTATTTATAGAATTGTAATTATTATATGATGCGGTCTATCATCACCCCTTAGATTTTACTTTTTTTTAGAATTCATGTAAAACGAAAATAGGTTAGAGCTTTCTATGTAATTTAACTCTATAAAGATAGATATTCTAAAAGATGCCATATTTTATGGGAAATTTTACTATTTATTTTCTAAATATTTTTGCATTAATTTTTTTTGTAATTATATATATTATTTGACTGTTTTGGGGAATAGTCCGGACATTATCAAGAATGATATGCCCTGAAGGAACTACAATATATTATTGGGCATTGTGCATATTACTTGCCTCTGCCAATAATTCGTTGTAGCGTCCAAATAGACACTACGTGCAATTTAATGTGCCAAGAACCATGAACGCCAACGCTGTATTAGTCAACTCAAGTTAGCATATTGCAAACCCTTACATGTTAATATATATAATATATAATATGTATATAATGTATAAAAATATAATAATATTTTAAAATAAAGAAATTATTATGTTATTATTATTTACATAATTTTAATTAATTTTCTAATTAGAGAAAAATTATGGTTAAAGTTATTTAGGATCTAACAAATTAATTTGACCTATTGTGGTCAAATTGTAATACAGAAAAGCGTTAATAAGATTTTGAGAATTTTATTGGAAAGGTTAATTCAAAAAATTCAAAAATATGAAAATGAATACAAGGACAAGATACAAGAATGACGGCCGATACATGTTTTGGTTTATTTTTGTAATGTTTTATTTTCTTACTTCAAGGTAAAACCATCATATTACGACCATATGTACATAGCTATCTTGCTATGTTTGTATGCTTTATGATATGATTTGACATACGTTTGATACCTATCATGTAGAATAGGGATAATTACTTGTAAAAGTGTTCATGCATGTTTATATAATTTTTTTTTAAAATATTAAATGAGAGGGAGCTGCTAGTTACGGCTCACAGTCTCTATTGTTAGACCATATGTGAAACCAGGTGACGCTAAACCAGATGAAGTTTGTTCCCCACTGGTACTATACTAGGCTGGAGTTCCTCTGAAAAATGTCTATAGGCATTATTTATGATTTTTCACTCCAAGGCGGCAATTTATGACTCATGGATCATAAGATATAAAAAGTGATCATACACGTAGGATGAGTTTAGTTATTAACCTCCCTAACAAGTTCTATGTTAGGATCGGTGCCCTAAAGACTTAATATTTTATTTGTAATTAAAGACATTTTGGATTAAATAGATAAATAATTATAGAAATATTTCATGAATTAATAATAGTCTTCATATTGCTTATATTATTATGTTTAAGCCTTTAAGCAAACATGTGGCCCGTGACTATTATAACCAAAGCTGCACTCTTGATATTATATTGTATTACAAGACTTTATAAATTAGTCTTATCCATGACCTCTCATGCATAATTTAATGAAGGACTTAATTCCATTTTATCTTCCAATTATTTTATCTCAAAGTTCCATTATTTCATTTATTTGGAAAATTCCTATTACATATAGAATTGAAAAATCATCTAATTACCTCTAGTATCTAGATGACCAAGGCCTTGCTCTTTTCCAAATTTCCAAATAATGCCCCTGGGAGGATAATATTAACTCTTTGCTAAAGAATTATAGATTTTGTATGTGTGGATTATGGTCTCATAGAATATAGGTTGTAGGGATGGAAATTTGTGTTAATAAGACGTGTCCATGTCAATCCATTTATTAATCTTATTAGAAAACAACGATCTGATCACCAACCCACTTGTCAAACGTGTCAAAAGATGTCAACCCAAACATGACTCATTTAATAATTGTCTTAATCGTGTCAACCTGTATAACCCGCTTAAATTTATATATTAAATAAATAATATTTATATAATTATAACTTTTTAACATTGTTATGAAACATATAATAGATTTATTGATCAATTTAGCATTTAATTTTAGATTACTTACACATTTTAAAATTCATGATATGTATATTTAATAAAAGCAAATAAAGTTTATTTATGCATCATAAAACTTTTATATTATATCATATATAATTAAGTTTCAAATCATACATGCAGTTAATTGTGTCATTTTATGTGAATTGTGTTAGGATAGTCCACCCTAGCCTAACCTATTTGATAATTGCTTTAATTGTGTCAACCTATTATTGACCCAAACCCATTTATAGTAAACCTAAACCCTCTAATTTCGTGCGGGGTTTCGTGTCATGTTGTTGTGTCATGGCCTAAAATGCAATCTCTAATAAGTTGTACCTCAACATACCAACAATGGAGTCTTTGATTATTGAAACTATTGCCTTTGGCATATCAAAAGATACAAGCTATAAACCTGAAGTTATTAATCCACTTTAGGATTGAGATAACATGTAGAAGATGTTCAAAATGAAATGATTTAAGATAAGTATAATTATTATTAAATCAATAATATTTTAGGTGTAGTCTAGTGTATGAACACCATCAGGTCTACCATATCATTGTTAGATTAGGTGTCTTGAGGATTAAATGATGTAATATTTTTTGAGACATTTAATCAATAAAAAATTATTTATGTCATATATCAAATATTGTCCTCTTTATATTCATTTATGTTGAATGTATCATAAGCAAACAAAAGTCTAAAACTATTAATATAAACCTTTAAGATTGTGCATATTATGGACAGATTATACTAAAAAGATGAATCTTAAGGTGATAGTCTAAATAATAAGAGATCCGCAATTGAGAGAATAAATTTTGAAACTTTTGAAACTTTATTCGTGTTAAGATTGTTATATTGTCTATATTTCTAATGGGAGATGGCTTGACTTAGTCTTTAAAGTGGGACTTCGCAAGTAGAGATATTGGTATATTGTCATTGGTGGCAATATATTAGCTCAGGACTAAAGATGAATTGATTTAGTTAATAATTCCATTTGAATGAATCAATTCACTTTAGATAATCATATGTGCTATATCTTAATCTTGAAATAAATCAGCGAGTCTCTATTCTTGATTTTATCTTTTGATGTATCAAAGGATGACATTTTAAAATTAATTAAATGTACAAATATCGATATATTAAAGACATGACTTTTGAATAATATAGACTTGTTATTCATAGATATGGAATCCATAGCTTTTTTTGTAAAATTAAAGGTATTCTCTTATAGGCATTAGCCTGTAATTAGAAACTAGAGTGTTCAACCATGTGGATACATATGTGTAACTAAATGATATAATATTTGTATTGGTTATGAATAGTAAGAATTCCAATGTTGAGATAATGGAACATAAGATAAATATAATAAGGAAGGTAAAATGAAATTTATTCTTAAGTCGATCACAGATATCTTATTGGGATATTACACATGATGATGTGTCATGGACGGTTAACTTATTAGAGTTTTGTATTGTATATATAGTTCGAGAATGCATTTCTAAGCTTTCAGTGAAATAGCCTTAGAGTTGGTAATTACAAAATATACATGTCAGGGATATGTTATTTTATATTTATAAGAGCTTGATCTATATATATTCATTGGGTCTTCTTTGCTAGCTCAAATATTTGCTTGTAATGATACTACATGTTTTTAGATAAATTGGTAACTTATACTAATTCTTAGATTGGCTTAAATTTTAGTTAGTTGGATTTTATTAATTCATGTTGGTTTTTTAGTTGAACTAATTTTATGAATTAATTTAAAATAAACTTGTCGAATTAAAATAACCATGTCAAATGTAAAATAAACATTTTCCCATCCGACCTCTATAAATAGGAAACGTGTTCCTATGGTTTATTTTAATTAAGAGAGGTCACTTTAGAGGTTTAGAGAGAGAAACTCCATTACTTTAAAAAATTATTGTTCAGCATCTAGAATAGTGATTCTTATTATTCTCTTATGATTGTGGGCAAAAGTTACCAAGAGGATAATCAAACAACGCGTGCCTGCTCACATTCTAGTTGTGGAAGAAAGAATAGCAAAGAAGACCAGTTAGTTGAGGCTCTACCATATGCAATTCTCAATAGTAGCTCTATCAAGCGATTCCTGTAAAAAGTGTAGTTTTGACTTTATAAGGTAGAAATATCTATTATTAATTTATTATATATAGCATGTCTAATTTGTTTATGGAAAAGGTTTTAATCTAAAAATTTTAAAATTCCGTTGCGTGCTTATTTTCTAACAATCAATATGTCCACCATGGAGTTAATCCACTCTGATGGCCTAAATTATCTATCTCCCAAATTGGATACAGATTCTTATTATAGTCTTGTCATGTATAAAGTGCCCAACAAAAAAAATAACGTTAGGGATATGCTTAACGTAGTTCCCCGAGTAACTTACCTCGGTTGTCCAGCCACTATGCTCGAAAGATGTTATTTCTGGAGTTTACACTACTCCATTTTGATCAGCATTTCCTCCCAAGGTGATCCCCCGAGCCTTGTTTGACTGCCACGTAGGATATTGGCTCCTCGAGAAGAGCACGTGCTCGGCACAAACGAATACAACTTGAAGCCAGGTGGCAACTCATGTTCAAGGCCGACACATGGCCTCATTACAACCTTTAGATGAAGGGTTGACCACCCTTTTAGGGTTATGACACTTGTCACCTACTAGATGGGACACCTGAGTTATGGGTCAAACCTATCTTACACCCGGCGTAAATAGTGGCCTATAAATAGAAAGCATTTACTCCACCTAAAGGGCTTATAGACTTTCTCAGTTAACCCTACTCCCGATCTCGATTAAACTAGTACTTGACTTGAGCGACAGAGAGCCCTTGGCCGGCACCATACTAGTGCCCCTTGACCTTTAAAGTGTACCTTTTTCTTAGTCCAACCATCGTGCGCAGCCGCACGTGGAGTTGATCAGCACAGAGCATCAACATTTTGGCACTAAAAAGAGGGCCTCATGCCTTTCCAACATTTCCATTGACAGCATCCTCACTTTACATAGTCACAAGAGGAAATATTTGGGATAAGGCTCCCTGACAAGAGGGGTTAGGGAATGCCTAGAATCAAAACTAGGCCAGACCTTGCAGTAGGCCACACGCATCCTAGTCTCGATCTAGTGGGCAGGGTAGTGCAAGTAGAGTAGCCCTAGCTTATGAGGACCCCATCCGAGAATTGACCGTTGTAGTACACCTTCTCATGCAGCAAACGACATAACAACAAGCATAATAACTGCCCCCCGTTCTCTTTTCAGCGGCCCTAGAAGAGCGGGCAGGTGTTTAGGTAGGGTTGAGGGACGGTTCTCACAACAAGGGAGACTCTTATAAAGTAGGAACTAGGCCTTAAAGAGTGCCTCCTAAAGCAACCACTTAGTTCCAGATGGTTGGCTCAGCCCTGATTGCTGCGACCGCTCCACGCAAGGTTCACAGGCCTTAGTCTTTAACAGGCTCAAGAACTAAGGGCTTGCCTTGCCCGAGACCAACTAGAAGCCCAAGGCAATGATAAGGTAGAGGGTGGAGCCCCATATAAGGTGGAACTACCTGAAGATGCCAATAGCAGGCAACTACGAGACCTATAGCAGCAAACTAATTAGATTAGAATCACACTATGAAGTCGATAAGGTTGCATGCCTGACCTACCCTTTAGTGATGCAATCATAAGGGGCCCCATGCTGAACCAATTCAAGGTGCCACAAATCAAGGCTTGCGATGGAACGATAGATGCAGACGAGCACCTTGAACTCTATAGGGCCCACATGATGCTCCAAAATGCCAATGATGCCGCCATGTACAAGGGATTTTCATTGACTTGACCAGCTCTACTCGGTAATGGTTCAAGCATATAGAGCCAGGAACTATGAGCTATTTTTAGCAACTGTTCGACGCACTCTCGATATCTTTTGCCCTATCAATGATAAGGAGGAAGGAGGGTATTGACCTTTATGCTGTAAAGCAAGAAGACAAGGATGTGTAGGACTGCCTCAATTGCTTCATCTAAGCAGCCTTAGAGGTGAGGCACATTGAAGACGAGACCCTCAAGCATGCCTTCTATGAGGGATTACAAGATAAGGACCTACTCTAGTCGCTTGACCTAGAGTGGCCAAATACCTTTTTCTAGATGCTCGCATACGTCCAATGGCATGCAGATGCCATGTACTACATGAAGAGCATTGCGATGGAGTAGGGAGCAGCAAAAAAGGGAAGAAGAATAAGGATCCGCTCAACCAAGGTAAGACCAACGAGAGCAAAAAACCAAAAATGGACAAGTCAAAGGTTCCAACTGGAAAATTCCAAAGCTACACACCCCTAATTGCCACTATCAATGAAGTATGTAACCAAATAAGAAGCCACAATATGTTAGTGGACCTGCCTCCATTAAAAGGAAACTAAGCAAAGCAAGACTAGAACAACAATTACAACTTCCATAAGGACATTGAGCATAACACCTGGGATTGCATCTAGCTGAAAGACAAAATTGAAAAACTCGTCTGAGATGGACACCTTAGAGAGTTTGTTAAACAAGTTCTCACTCCCAGCAACAACGTAGGAAAAAAGGGCCAACCAGCTAAGGAAGGCTAACCAAGAACACAAAATGCTAGTGGTCGGTAGGCCTATGCCTGGGAAGCCTACTTAGTTGTGTGTTGGGGGGCGGGTGGGGGGCGGCGGCGGCGGCGTGGACCTGATGAGCATGTCTAAGCATATCAACAAGGCATGCTGGGAAGAAGATTTTGCAATCACCTTTATCGAGGATGAGGCAGATAGGCTTATCCGCCTGCAAAATGAAGCCCTAGTATGCGGGATGCAGATTGCAAACAACATTGTTTGGTAAGTGCTAATTGATAATAACAGCTTGGCAGACATTCTATTCAAGCAAGCCTTTGACAAATTGAAGATCAACAATGTTGTGCGTGTCCTAATGTGAACCCCCTTTATGGCTTTTTCTCGAGAGAGTGTGTCTAAGCAATAGGCAAGATCTATTTGCTTGTTATTTTCAACAAAAGTCATGCTTAGGTCACATCGCTCATCAAATTCCAAGTGGTTGACTAACCGTCCCAACATAACATAATCATTGGGAGGCCAACCCTAAACACCATAAAGCTGTGGTCTTCACCTACCACTTAGCCATGAAGTTTTCCACAGAGAATGGAGTAGAATTAATAAGGTCAAAACAAAAAGACACCAAAGACTGCTATGTTAAGGCTGTGAAAGAGGCGACAGCCCTACAGTTGAATGTCTTAGCCATTTACAAGGTGGATGAGATCGAATTCCCTATCGAGGGGAACCAAAAATGCTGTCAGACCTAGACCCCCAAATCCCTGAAGAAGATGTATGGGCAATGCCCATGGAGGATCTAGCCCTACACCATCTAGACCTTGAACATCTTGGCTGAATGGTCATGTTTAGGTCTCATCTAAAGCCTCAGATCCAAGGAAACCCTAAGAAGTTCCTAATGGAATATTAGGATGTGTTCGTCTGGTCCCACAAGGACATGTTTGGGATTGACCCAACATCATCAGCCACACATTAAACATCAATTTTGAGCATAAACCAATCATTCAGAAAAGAAGAGCCTTCAATCTAAAGAGGTACGTTGCTATTAACTAAGAGGTTCAAATGCTACTGAAGGTTGGGTTCTTTCAAGAGGTCACCTACCCCGAGTGGCTAGCAAATATGGTCCTAGTTAAAAAGGCTAATGGGAAGTGGCGAGTCTATATTGACTTTATAGACCTAAACAAAGCCTACATGGAGGACTACTTTTATCTACCTCGGATTGACTAGTTGATCGATACAATCGTCGGCCATGAATTGTTGAGCTTCATGGATGCCTACTCCAGGCACAATCAAATCAGGACGGTCGAGGAAGACCAAGTCAAGACTATGTTTATAACTGACCAAGGGATATACTGCTATGTCATTATGCTGTTTAGGTTAAAGAACCGGGGCCACTTATTAGCATCTTGTAAATAAGTTGTTTACTTGGTAGATCAGGAAGACCATGGAAGTATACATGGATGACATGCTCGTGAAATTTGTTTGAGCAACTGATCATATTGTTGAACTTTGGGATAGTTTTAACATCTTTAGAGAATACAAGATGAAGTTCAACCTAGCCAAGTGCGCGTTTGGGGTGGAGTCAGAAAAGTTTCTCATATTAATGGTCATTCGCTGCGGCATCAAGGTCAATCCTACCAAGGCCCAAGTAGTGGTGGACATGCACTCCACCTATACAATGAAGGAAGTCTAAAAGCTCACTGATATGGTCGCTGCTTTGTCCAGATTCGTCTCCTGGTCCACTAACAAGTGCCAACCTTTTTTTCCAAGCACTTAAGAGGAGGTTTAAGTAGAACAGAGAGTGTAAGGAAGCATTCTAGAAAAGTACTTAGCCATACCTCTACTCTTATCCAAACCTCTGTTAGGAGAGGTCCTTTATGACTATTTAACAATGTTCAAGAAGGTTGTTAGCTAGTCCTGGTTCTAAAAGAAGAAGGAATTCAAAAGCCAGTCTCGTTACCCTTACTCGAAAGCTCCAGCCATACTTCCAGGGGCACACGATTAGAATCTCGACCAAGTACCCTTTACTCTAAATCCTCTAAAATCTAGAAATTTTTGGTTGGATGGCCAAGTGGTTGGTTGAGCTTAGATAATTCGAGATACAATTTGCGCACCGACTGGCGATTAAAGCACAAGCTTTGGCCGATTTTATAGTTGAATTCATGGGTGTCGATCAGGCCACCCCTTCGACTAAAAAGGCACATGTGGTAGACTTTCATCATGCCAGCAGAAGTACGAGTGAACTTGAACCGAAGTGGAAATTATTCGCAGACTGGTCATCTAGCATGAACGAGTCAGGTGCCGGGCTCATCCTCATTAGCGCGGATGGTTACTAGACCAGCTATCCACTTTGATTTGATTTCAAGGCCTCCAACAATGAGGCCAAATGTGAAGCATTGGTAGCTGTCCTCAAGATTATGTTGGAGCTTGGGATGGACCATATATGCATTCATAGCAATTCCATGCTCGTGGTCTAGCAAGTAACCGGCAGACTCCAAGCCCAAAATGAGTCCATGATTGCTTACATGGGCTAAGTTAAAGCTTTACTTGGGCAATTCAAGAGCTTTTCAATCACCCAAATTCCCAAAGTAGAGAACGTGAAAGTCGATACACTTGCTCAGCTAGCTTTATGTCTTAAAGACGATGAGTTAATGTCAATACTAATCGAGAGGTTAGTCGAGCCGAACATCGAAAGAAAAGAATCTATGAGTGAAACGACCGAATAGACCAAAACCTTGATGGACCCAATCATCCAATACCTGACCATAGGCTACTACCTAGTGCTCGAAAAGAGGCTCGGTGCATTAGCAACAGTTTGGCTTGATATTCAATGATACCGACGTGGCCACACCATACCCTACTGGAGATGTGTCGGACTATAGAAGGCCTAGTATCTCAAGGAAGAAATCCACAATGGACTGTGCGGTAACCACATGGATGGGAGTTCGTTGTCCCTTAAATGTTTATGCCAAGATTACTGTTGGTCGACAATGGCCCAAGATTGCAAAGGATATACTCGCAAATGCCTCAAGTGCCAATAGTTTGCTTGGGCAATCAGACACCACGCCACATCGCTCAACCTAACCGTATGTGCGTGGCCATTCGCAAAGTAGGCCATTGACTTGATAGGACCTATCCCAATGGCGCGATCATGGTTCAAATATTGCATAATGGCCATCAATTACCTAACAAAATGGGTAGAGGTCGAGCTTTGCACTAACATGACCGAGGCTAAGTGCACCAACTTTATATGAAAGAACATAATTTGCCGGTATAGTATCCCACACTCAATAGTCATCGACAACGCCAAACAGTTCGAAGTAGCAGGCCTCTTAAGAATGTGTGGGCAGCTCGACATTAAAAATGTCTTCTCCTCACTGGGATACCTCTAAAGTAATGAGCAAGTTAAGACCGTCAACAAGACTATCAAGGACAACCTAAAGAAGAAACTGGAAGGCCTCAAAGGCGCTTGGATCGACAAGCTTCCATAGATGTTCTAGGCATATTGCACAACTATCTGGATGGCCATGTGACAGACTCCTTTCTCCCTAGTCTAAAAAGCTAAAGTTGTGATCCCGACAAAAGTTGGCTTGTCGAGCTACATGGTGGAGTATCATGATGAGCAACAAAATGCCAAGCTCATGATGGCTAAACTTGACTTGGTGGAAGAGAAGCAAGATATCGTATACATCTGAACAGCTACTAGGAACCAACCTATGGCTTGGTATTATAACAAGTAGGTATAATCGAGAAGCTTCAAAGTTAGAGACTCAGTCTCAAAGCAAGTAATTATCCAATAACCCGGGCTTGGAACTTTTAGGCCTAAGTAAGTGGGACCATTCAGAGTGGTTAGAATTGTCTGAACAGGCGCATACAAAATTGTCGACATCGAAGGACGTGTGCTCATCCATCCATGGAATGCCAAGCACTTGAAGAGATTTTACTACTGACCCAAGAGCTAGACCACTTTTTGACCTTTGGCTCTGATATTCTTTTTGTAAACTATAAAGATCTGCCACTAAGGCAAAAAATGAACATACACCAAGTATACATCAATGAATACAAGTTCAAGAATTCTCTTTTGCGTAATAGAACAAAAGAATTGACTGAGATGACACTAAAGTTCAAGCTCAAACCACTCTTTTTTAACTTTAACTTTGGGGAAAGCTGTTTTAACTCCCACTAAAGGGGGCCATTACCTAACTGAGGGGCTGGATGACACGAAACTGGACCATAGGCAAACTTAAAACACTAGTACACTTGTCTAATTATACCATGGGCTACCCTACCTAGGGAAACCAAGCACTAGCTGACTTGGGGACAAAAACTTCAGACCATAACTAGGCTTCTAGAATCCTTAAAGGACCTAACAAGTCGGGGGGGTGCAAGGGTATGATGACACCATACCCCAAATCTGAGCAGAACATGCATGACAAGAGTAGAATATGCTTAAAAAAGAGCAAAACATAACTTAAAAAACTAGTAAAACATGCTTAACAAGGGCAGAGTATGCAAGTAAAATAAATATAAACAAATAAATCTAAATAACTCAATACTTGGGAAAATTCAAATATCATATAATTAAATTTCTAGCAGAGGTATAATAAATAGACACCTCCCATACCTACGCATAAATAAACAAAAAGAAGAAGATGAGAACTGGAACCCTAAGAGCTAGGTCGAGTGTTGTCCTTGATGTCCACGACGCCTAAGTCTACAACACCTTGCGCTGCGTTTTGCTCCTGTCCATCGCCATCCTGGTCGGTCGGGGCTATGGTCTTTTCCTTGTTTTCTTTTCGCTCTTTACCTCCATCCTTCTCCTCTTCGGGGTCGACAATAAGTGACCAGTCAAGCAAGCCTATCATAGGCTGCTTTGATAGGATGTAGCCTTGTAAGTCCTTCACCCAAGGAAGTAATTATTGAAGAATTCCTTCGTGTGCTTGAAGTCCTTCACTGCCTAGGTTAGTTTGCTCGGTAGCTCCTCCTTGAGGAAGCTTCGGTGCTCCTCCCTAGCAGCCTGGGCCATTTATTGTATGCTCAAGAGGGCCGCCTAAACCCTCTAAACCACTTCTCGGGCCTGGTTGGCCTCTTCCTTGGCCAATTCCAATTCAACTTTAACTTTGGCCAACTCAATAGCACTTTTCTCCAGCTTCGCCTTAACCTCAATAGCCTTCACAATGGCCTTATTAGTCACCTCTTGTTGCACCTTGACCTGTTGCTCGGCCTTAAGGTCAGCAATTTTCAAGGCCACACAAGCCTGCAAAGTTTGGCATTAGTAAAGCCATATAAAATTGTCCTAAGGAGAAGAAGCTCAAAATCAAAGATCAAACTCACCTGCATGAGTCGTTGGAAGGCCGATTTGTAGCACTCTTGGTAGGACATGCTGGACGGAGCTGAAGAAGTCCTCCAAGGGAACTAGCTCACCAAAGCACTCGACGATAGACGACCATAGAGGATACCGCGTCCTCAGTTGGCCAGTTAGAAGAATTACTAGTGGTGGAGGTGGAGGGATATTTTGGCTCATCGAAGCCCCCCAATGAGATGCCTGCCTGAGCTACTGGGCATTCAGGGGGCAACGGCCTCAGGCTGCTCTACCCGCTTGGATCTAATTATTCTTTTGGCACCAACCTTGGCCTTGCACTTGCCTTGGCTCTAGACCTCCATCATCCATCAGAGCCTTTCTTCTTTAAAGAGTTAGCAGGATGACATATCTACAAGATGAGAGAAGCAAAGTTAAGGAATGACTGGCAAAAGCATCTACAAAAAAAGATTAGTCCTCGAGTTAGACCTTTGATCCAAAGCAGACTTGGCCAGTAAAGTAGCCTAATCACGTCCCCGAGGCCGACGTTGGCAATAGGCAACCGAAGACCAAGGGAACCACCACGAGAGTCTTAGGAACTAGACGATAATGGCTCCTTCACCAGCCACCCCAGTCGAAAGGAACTTGGCATGGGACGTCTGCACCAAGCAAGCAGAACATTATAATGTCAGGGGTTGGTTGAGCTAGAACCACCAAACCAACCGTAGTTTGCCAAGTTGGTTTTGCTCGAAAAAAATGCCTGCTACCAAATATAATCAAGCTTCTTCAACAAATCTTTAGTAGACTACGTTAACGACCTTGGCACCCATGGCCCTTTCAACCACAGATGACCCTACTCTAACTTTGTCAGCATGGTTTAGTCGGTAGGAACCCTCTACCTGACTTAGGATAAGCATCTTTCATTAGCGTAAAACAACTCAAATTTCTAAAGCTTAGTTGAGTCAGGGTTGCTAAGGATGAAGTCCTTGAAAAAGTTGATAAAGTAATACCACTTGACTTACTGTGGGAGCTTCTTCATCTTGAATATTTGCTTAAATGCCTCCCATGGCATCTCGGTTGCATGGCTGTACATCCATAAGACGTACATGCCAATGACCAAGTGGTAGCAATTTGGGTTCAACTACGTGGAGCACATGTTTAGGTCATGGAGGGCTTGGTGCATGAATGGGTACAAGGGGAGGCAGAGTCTTGCTCGAAAGAACTCTGTGTAAGGTGTAATGTACCTCTCTGATGGTTTGACAAAGGATCCTTGACCCCAAGCAAAATAAGTTGTACATTGTTGGGAATTTGATACTCCTGATGAAAGGTCTCCAACTAAGCCTAGGTCATTGTCGACGTTTACTTGGTGGTCGATGTCTGGCCACTTCAGCGTAGTCTATAAACCATTAATCCTCGAACCCTAGTCTCCAACACTGTTGATGCTCCCTCTTCATTCTTGACATTGTAGCCTCCCTAGACTAGTTGCCTCTCCTCAGCAATATTTCTCTTGACATAAACTTCGCCCACTACTTGGGCCTCTTTGGCTACATCCTGACCAGTGGAGCTCAGCCCATGTGTAACGGCCGCCAAGCAAGCATGTTCTTATTCAATCACTTGGGACATGCCCATAATGACTGCCTCGATGTAAGGGTCCTACCCTTTACATGGCTGGATCGAGACCGTTACTTTATGGAGATTTAGGAACTCTTGATCGGGAGCAGTCCCTTGCCCTAAATTACAGATATAGGCCAATTGAGCCACCCTTTCTAGCTAGGTCATATTCTTATTACTTCCCCTTTCTTTGGAGCTTGATCGATCAAATGCGGTACTCCTATCTGACCCAATGACACTCACTGACCGTTTCTACAATCACTTGGATCACTCATCTTATATTTAAGGATTAGTTATTTATGATTGACTGATCAGGTTTGAAGAATCTTTTAAAGTTTGCAAGCTTTTTGCTTGGCAGGTAGAATGCAAGACTTGAGAATTTTATTAGCAATGTAAGCAAAAAGAACAGAGGGCTTCCTCTATTTATAGCCGAAAGTCAGGTGCAAGGAAACAACTAATGGTGGCCTAACATGTGTCAATCAAACTTGCCTGACCACCTTTAAGAATCTCTCGGACCTTTAAGGTCTCAAGGGCAAGCATATAAGGACCATGTTAGCCGATCGACCCCACTAGGCAGAGTGCAAACCAGTTGAGCATTGACTAGGTACACTTAGGGGGCTACCATTAGGGGTATGCTTGGCAGAGTTCCCTAAGGAACTTACCTTGGCTGTCCGGCCACCATGCTCGGTAGATGTCATTTTTGGACCTTACATTACTCCCCTTTGATTGGCACATACTCTTGAGGTGATCCCCTAAGCCTTTTTTGGCCACCACATGGGATATTTCCTCCTCGGGAAGGGCACATGCTTGGCATGAAAAATTCAACCTAAAACCAAGTAGCAACTTGTCTTCAAGGTCAACACATGGCCTCATTATAGCCTTTAGATGAAGGGTTGACCACCCTTTCGGGATTGTTTCACTTGTCACCTACCTCCTGACACCAATTGATGGGACACTTGGATCATGGGTCAAACCCACCTTACAACTGGCCCAAATGGTGGCCTATAAATAGAAAGCATTTACTCCACCTGAGAGATATGTGGATTTTTTCACCTAACCCTACTATCGATCTTGATTGAACTGGTATCTAACTTGAGCATCGAAGAGCCTTTGGCTAGCACCACACTGATGCTCATTGAAAACAATACGTAGCAGAATTTTAAAATTTTTAGATCAAAGCCTTTTCTAATTAATAAGTTTTACATGCTAAGTATATAAATTAATAACAGATCTTACATACCTCTTTGTATACCAAAGGCTATAGGAAAGTCTGACTAAAGAAGAACCTTCTAGAAGAGCCTAAACTAATTGGTCTTCCTTGCTATTCTTTATCCTCGATCGGCGATAAAAATACGTAATAGTATTATTGCATGTTCGGCCTACCAATTTGGGAGATCAGTCTGCCGAATTGGCTCCATCAACTTGCTGAACTCAGCCATCAGCTTATCACCTGCTGAGCAAGCAATAATCTAGAAATCTCAAAATATCTTATTTCATAAACTAATCTTAGATAGAGCCTTAATTTTAATTCAAATAACCTAATAGAAAAGTTATATGTTTAAAACATTCATATATAGGGTCTATTTAGTAAATGAATTCAAATTAGTGATTTGATTTAAGTTAGTGTAATTTGAATTAGGATTTGAGTTAGTGAATTGAATTGTTATCCAAATTGATATTTGGATGTGCATTTAAGTTTTAATCTTAGTATGGAATAAAAATGAAATTTGTGTTTAGAGAAGCAGTGAAAGTAGTTTTTGATTTATAAAAAAATCTAATAAAATCTTAATGATAATGATCCTTAAAAATATGCAATATGGATCTTATATTCCTATCTTCACTAGGAACACAATGAAAAAAGAATCATCTCAATTGGATAACAAATGAATAAGTTATGATTTTTTTTCTCAAATATAGGAGAGAGAATTTTAGTTTTTACTATAGTAGAGATATCCGAGTATCAAAAGTTTAGGAGGGAGTCAAAACTCTAAAAACTTGGATTCTGGATACTCAAAGGATTCAAATTTTGGATGAAATAAACATGTATCTAAAGTATTCTTAATGCTCAAATCCAAATTTAAGTCCAAAGAATCTAAAAAATTCTCGAAACAAACGGGCCCATAGATAAACCCATATCAAATAAAATATCATCCAAATAATTCAACATGTTTATCTTGACTTAATTCACAAAATTAAATCAACCACTAAACTAACATGAATTATTAAATCCATTCTACCAAATTTCAGCCAATCTAATAATTAACATGAGTTGCCAATATGTAGGAAAAACATGCCATATCATTATAGGAATTATTATGAGCTAGCAAAGGGGACTTGATTGACATATATTGATCAAGGTCCTTATAATTATAAAATAAAATATCCCAGATACATAAATTTTATAATTATCAACTCTAACACTACTCCACTAAAAGCTTAAAGTTGCACTTTTAAACTATATAAAATTATGAAGCTTGAATAAGCTAATTGTCCTTGACATATCATAATGTGTAACATCTCCATGGGATATTCATAATCGGCTTAAGGATAAATTCTGTTTTACATTCTTGATTATTTTTATCTTATGTTCCATTATCTTACCATTGGAATACTTATTATTCATAAACAATATACCATTCAGTTACACCTAAGTATCCAAACGGTTGGGCGCTCTAATATTCCAATTACAAGATAATGCCTATATGAGAATATCATTCTCTACCAAAGAGCTATAGATTCCATATCGATGAATAATGAGTCTATATCAATCACGTTTTATGTCTCTAACATACTAGTATGCATACGATCATCAAATCATGACGTCACCCTTTGGTGCACAAAAAGACACAAGTTAAGAATGCAGACCTATTATTTCATTTTAAGATTAAGACATAACACATATGATTATCAAAAAAGAATTGATTTAAATAAATTGAATTATTAATCAATTCAATTCAACTTTTGTCCCGATCCAACATATCGTCACTTATAACAATGTACCAATGTTTCTACTCATAGAGTTCTACTTCGATGACCAAGACAATTCATCTCTCGTTAGAGATATAGACAACATAACAATTTGAACTTGAATGAAGCATCTAACTGTATTTCCTTGATTAGGAACCTTGTTATTTAGACTATCACTTTTAAGATTCATGTCTTCTGCATATTCTTTCCATTATATGAATGATCTTAAAGGTTTAGACTGGCAGTAGATATTTTGTTTGCTTATCATACATTCAACATAAATAAACATAAAGAGGTCATCATTTGATATATGAATAAAAAAACTTTTTATTGGCTAAATGTCTCAAAAAACTTATTACGTCATTTAATCTGTAAGGCATCTAGTCTAGCAATCTTCACTTGCCCTAAGTGACTAAATATGACACGTGTTGCATCCGTATAGCCTATACATGCTTCTCAAAACCCTTGTTGGTAGTGTCTTCACAAAAAGATCAGCTATATTGTCCTCAAACGTGATGTTGCATACTGCAACATGTCCACCTTCGATGAAGCCCTTTATCACATGATACTTCTAATGTATATGCTTACTCTTCTTATGAAATCTTGGTTCTTTAGCATTAACTATCACTGTAGTATTTTCACAATATAGTGACATTGTTTATCCATACCAAGAACTACCTCAAGATCCCAAAGAACTTGTAAAGCCATGGCTTCTTTTGAAGCTTCACTAGCTACTACATACTTGGCCTCCATCGTTGGATTCAATTTATTATATTGCTTGACACTTCACTAAAAAGTAGTGCCTCTTCATAATGTAAACACAAATCCTGAAGTCGATCTTCTCGGATGCAGATAGGATTAGAAATTTGAATTAGTGTATCTAAGAGGTGTTAGATCTTTACTAGAATACACTAGCATATAACCTCTAGTCCTTCTCAAGTACTTGAAAATATGCTTAACCATAACCCAATGGTTTAGTCCTAAATCTGATTAAAATTGACTTACTAGCCTGACCGCATAAAAAATATCCAACCATGTGCAAAGTATATAGCACACATGAGACTACCCACTGCCGAAGCATAAGCCATCTTCTATTAGAAAACGAGTACACAACAGAATTTTAAAATTTTTAATTTAGAGCATTTTCCAAAACACAATTTTGACAAGCTAAATACAAAAAATAATGATAGATCTTACTAATCTCTTTTGTATACAAAAGTGGGCTTGACTCCATGTAGAGAAGAACGTTCTAAAAAAGCCTCAACCAACTGGTCTTCTTTGCTATTCTTTATCCACAATCAGAGTATGGGTGGTCACACGTCGTACAGCTCCTTCTCAAGTGACTCTCCATCCAACCACTTTAGAAGACCCAGAGCTAAATTTTGTGATGTTAAACAGTAGCTCTCAGGAAGTTTTAGAGTTTCTCAGGCTAGAGTGATCACTCTATACTTCTTAACTGATATAAATAACTAACAAAGCTCACCTCCTATTTTTAGTGGTCAAATATGGGGTTCAGCCTTATAAGATAAAAGCCTCAAAATCTAAATCTAGGTCAACTTCTGATAAAAAAATGTGTCTAAAAAGCGTAAACAGATTATTGCACAATCGGCAAGCCGAACTTAATCCATTGGCAGGCCGAACTAAGGCATAGGCAGGCCGAACTTGCGGTAATTTAATACCTGACAATATCTTATTTTCCACCCAAGAATCTTAGATAGAGCATAAGTTTTAATTCAAATAATCCAATAAAGAAGTTATCTGATTAAAACGATCATATCTAGATAATTGCATAGCAAATAAAATGTTATCCAAATAATTCAACATGTTCATCTTGAATTAATTTATAAAATTAATTCAATTGATAAACTTATATGAATTATTAAATCTAATCTTATCGAATTTTAGCTAATTTAATAATTTAACATAAGTCACTAATAAGTAGAAAAAACATATCGTATCATTACAGGATTTATTATATACTAGCAAAGGTAACCCGATAGACATATACAATTCAAGCTCCTATAATTATAAAATACAATAACCTAGATATATATTTTATAATTATCAATTTTAACGCTACTCCACTAAAAGCTTAGAGCTACACTCTCGAACTATATAAAATTATGAAACTTTAATAAGCTAACCGTCTATGACATATCATAATGTGTTACATTCCCATACAATATTTATAATCGGCTTAAGGATAAATTTTGTTTTACCTTCTCGATTATTTTTATCTTACGTTCCATGATCACACCATTGGAATACTTACTATCCAACTACAGTATACCATTCGGTTACATTTATGTATCCAAATGGTTGAGTGCTCCAATCTTTCAATTACGGGACAACACATATAAGAGAATATCATTAACTCTATAAAAGGAGCTAGTATTCCATATCTATAAATAACAAGTCTACGCAATCAAGAGTCATGTCTCCAACATACTGGTATGTGTACTATCATAAAGTCAAGATGTCATCTTTTAGTACATTAAAAGACATAAGTCAAGAATACAGGCCTGTTAGTCATTTCAAGATTAAGATACAACACATATGATTATCTAAAGCGTATTGATTTGCATAAACAAAATCATTAATCCAAATCAATTCAACTTTCATGTCCTTGATCCAATACATCGTCATCAATTCAACTTTCATGTCCTTGATCTAATACATCAATGTATACAACATAATAATCTTAGCTTGAATAAAGCGTCCAACTTTATTCCTTTCATTGCGGATGTTACGATATGGACCATCACCTTTAAAATTCTTATCTTCCACAAATTTATCCATCATATGCATGATTCTTAAAAGTTTAGACCAACAGTCTCAGACTTTTGTTTGCTTATCATATGATTAATAGGAATGAACATAAAGGGGACAACATTTGGTTTATGAATGATAAATAAACTCTTTATTGATAAAATGTCTCCAAAAACATATTGCTACATCTTACTCCTTAGGGCATCATGTCTAACACCTTCTTAATGTATTCTCCTTCTTCATTAGACTTTAAAGAGTCTTTCTTAGAAAGAGTAATTAAAAACCCAGATGGTTGCCCACCTTTCTTAAAATACTACACTGCATACTTTTTGAGAATTTTATCTATTTAGGTAACTTAAGATAAAGCTATCATTTTGTTCTTCCTATCTCATAGATTTGGATACCTAGAATATAATTAGCTTCACCTAAGTCCTTCATGTCAAATTACTTTGTCAACCATAGTTTGACCAATGACAAAGCCCCATTGTCATTGCCAATAAGTAGAATGTCATCTATATAGAGTAGTGGAAAAACAAGCATTCCATCCTTAACGTGTTTGTAAACACATGATTTGTCCATGTTTTGTTCAAACCCATAGGTCTTGATCACTCGATCAAATCTTATGTTCTAAGAACAAAAAGCTTGCTTAAACCCATAAATAAACTTTAGTAGTTTACAGACCTCATTCTCTTGACCTTTAACTTTGAACATGTTTGGCTGCACCATATATATGGTCTCATCAAGATAGCCATTCCAAAAGGCCATCTTGATATCCATTTGCCAAATCTCGCAGTCAAGAGTAGCAACAATAGACAAAAAAATACAGATGGACTTAAGCATGGCTACAGGTGAACAGGTTTCCTTGTAATCGATTCGTTCCTTTTGTGTGTATCCCTTTGCTACTAGTCTAGCCTTATAAGTTTTGACTTTCTTATCTGCTCCTCTTTTTCTCTTGCAGACCTACTTACACCCTATGGGTTTTACCCTTTCGGGAAGATCTACAAGCTCTTAGACTTGATTAGTTTTCGTAAACTTCATCTCAATGTTCATAGCTTGTGTCCAAAGCTTTGAATCAACATTGTCCATAGTTTCTCTATATGTTTAAGAATCCCTGTCATATTCAATCGGTTCAGCCAAGTAAGCTTCACCATTGAACATATACCTCTTGGGTCGATGCCCGATCCTTCCACTACGTTGAAGCTTCTTAGGTTGTTGTTCGGTCGATTTTTCTACATTAATTGGATTAGTTTCAATCAAAAACCCTAGAGTGATCGAATCACTCATTGACTACTTGAGTACCACTTTACCATAAGGCTTAAAGAATTTCATGTAACTGAAACACCCGTTATTTTTACGGGTATGATTTTTGATAAAATCATATAAATAAATATGTCATTTTAGCATTTTTACTAAGTCTTTGCAGTAAATATTTTAAATCTACCTATCACTCATTTCTA